>VSMD01006538.1:0-49593 GCA_008750895.1 Mirza zaza
AATCAGTGATAGAGCTACACCAAGAAAGGGTGTAGGCAGAACATTCTAAGATGGAGAAACTGGATGAAGATTAAATATCATTGCCTATTTTCTTTTTGTTTCTCTAGGACCCTTCGCAATAAAACAGACCAGTAGCTGCAATCAACTGTAATCCTATCACACCGTCATTATGTTTCCCTTGGCCAGAAGTGCACTAAGTAGTCTCAAGATTCGAACCATTCACCAAAGTATGGCAAGACGGAGCCATGTAAAACACTCACCAGATTTTCATGATAAATATGGTAATACTTTGCTTGCCAGTGGAACCATTTTCTGTGTGGTTATATGGGTGTTTACACTCACACAAATTGGAATAAAATGGAATCCATCCCCTGTTGGCAGAGTTACCCCAAAAGAGTGGAAACGTCACTAACCATCGCAGTTGCTATTATACAAAATTGTTCCAAAACCAACTTGTCATGTAAGCAGTCTGTTGATCATTAAAATATAGCATAATGGAAGAAATAAAATACATTTGAAATCTTTAAAAAGTCATTGAAAATGGTCATTATATTGTCTGGAAGCAACACAATAGCAGTGGGCATAGATTACCAGATATTATGAATAAAAAATACTCGACCTGCAGAAGAAGTTGGTTCCCTTCACTGTGGAGCTGCATATTCACCTGGCTTAGGACTCAAAAAAGGTGAAGAACAGGGAGGAGTTTGCATAGTAGGTCCAGGTACTATTCCTTGTCAATGAGCCAAGCCAGAAGATCAGCAACAGAGTGTACAAGTTGCCACAATGTCTGGTGCTCTATGTCAACCTTCTAAGTGTAAAATGGTTGCTGTTTCATGTTCACTTTTCCTATCTTATGTATTTTTCTCTTGTGGCCATCCCTAACCTGAAAACATAAAGGGAAGGGAATAAGGAGTTCAAGTTTAACAAAGTTGGCACTTAGAAAGCCATAGTAATCTACCCTGTGTCATCTTGACATCAGCGTACATCTTTTTTCTAACCATACCCAGACATCAAATAAAGACAGTAGCAAAACATACTTCCACCTGTCATAATGCAATTTTCCCTCAAAACTAAAAGAACATACTGTCTCTCCAAGAGAGGACACAAAGTCCTCTCAGGTTGACACTCCAAACTTCCAGTTTTAACGGACCTTTATTGCCATGACCCCTAGTGGACACCTAAGATTAGACCAGCAAAGCCTCAATTCGTGGGACTAGGGAGCCAACATTTCTTTAGTGGATCAGGAGGGGTAATAGTGAGAGGAACCACTCCCATATTCACCTCTTTGTTCCCAGACCTGTAAATCCTGGCTCTGGGGAAACAGCACCATATATTTGTTGCTTATTTATTTAGAGCATATCCAGCATCCCAGCAGACATTACCTCAACCAACATGGTGTTATCCAGCTGTTGCTGTAACTGACACATCAGAAGACTCTTACACCATTCTATCAGTGGTGGGAAACATGGTAAGACCAGTGACTCCCATAAGCATGAGCCCGTTGTTGAACTTCATTGGCTATAAAATGAGTTTTTGGTCAGAATCAGTACTATGCGGTATACCATGATGCTGAATAAGGCATTTTGTAAGTCCCTGGATGGCAGCACTCACAGAAGAGTGAGAGTCAGAGGGACAGGAGGTAAATCTATGTGCTTAGTAAATGTGTATTCATGTGAGGAAAAAGTGCTGCCTTTTTATGATGGAAATGGTCCGCTGGAATCCACCTGGTACTGATGGCTGGCTCGTACCCTCCCCTCCCCTGCGCAATGGTGCCAAACGGAGGTGCAGCGTTTGTCCGCCCATGTGGCAGGTTGGGCACTCTGCAGTGCCTATAGCCAGACTAGCCTTGATAAGTGGAAGTCCACGTTGTTAAGCTCATACATAACCCACACTTCTGCTGCCATGGTCCCTTTGTCTCTGAGTCATTGTAAAAGCACAAGGCAACTGGGAAAGAGACTGCTGGCCCTAAGAATGGGTCATCCTATCCACTTGACTATTAAGATACTTCTCCGCTGACTGCCCTTTTGGTGAGCATTTATATAGGACATGAATATCTTCCATCTGTGCTGATGTGGAGAAATCTGTTCACACAGTCCATCCTCAGACTTCTTGGCACCATTTTTCCAAATAGTGTTCCTTTGGACTGCCTGCCCATTTTGTCAAGCCATTGTCTAGTATCCATGACTCGGCCTAGACTTGTACCTTTGGCCATCTCTCCTTCCAGGGAAAATGAACATTGCACGTGTGCTCTTTAATGTAGTGCCCATTGAGAAGATTTCCTTTTTCCTTCAGGGCCAACTTGGAATTAAACTGCATTGCTGAAGCTGTCCGCTTTCAGGTATGGCCAGCATATATTTCAGAACCGGACCTGAATTTGTTGTTCTTTGGGTAGCTAGTAATACGAAGGCTGTATACCCTATGTTCAAAGTGACATGAAACTTTCCCAAACACACAACTTGTGATGGAGCCAGGACTCAAGCCCAGATCTTTCTGGCTTTAGAACCTGTTCTTTCACTTGTGATCTACACTGTTCACCAGACTTCTTCAGATATGTAGGTTGGAAGTTCTGGAGAAGGATTCAGCTGGAGGTAGAAGAAGTAGGAAGTCGTCATAGACTGTTGTGAAAATTATGGGAGTGAATAAGATCATCAAGATAATGTATCAACCAGGAAGTGAGGATAGAGTATACATGTGGCATATAATGAGTATTTTAAAATGACATTTTCTTCCTTTTATCCTAAATATTTTCTGATTTGAAATTAATAGTAAAGTCTACGTCTTTCAGTTTATATATATATATATATATATATGTAAGTGTATGTGTTGTCTAAATATTTATAGGCAGAGGTAGATATATACACATGTATATATATATTTTTAAGAGCAAAATTATTTTAAGGAACATATATGTGCAAAATCATTATAATACTTAACATTTTGGGGCCACTGGTTTCTTATAATAAAGCTTAGATATTGAATCTTTTTTGTTTCTAACCTTTCTGCTGGAAATTATGTTCAGACCACATGCAAAACATTAGATGAAAGCCATTTTGTTGTCTCCATGTGTCTAAAAACTAACTTCTGAATAAATTTATCAAATTGCCAGCCACAACATAAATGTTATATTATCCAATACAATTTGTAGAAAATTATATTATACATTATTACTATGGGAAAAATGTTATTTGATGGTTATTGAGCACATTTGCTTGCTGTCAGCGGAGACAGAGAACTTCATTTTGACATATGTTTCCCTTTATTTGGAAAATCCGGGCTACTGGGACTCCGCGTTGCTACTGGGCTGTGGGTAAATTTGAATAATAAGTGGGAAAGTGAATAATTAAGATTTTCCATATTAATGTGCTATTACAGTTGTTAAAGGATTAAGTGTTTTTCTCATTTGAAATTTACAGTAATTCTGTAAAGTCCTTAGGCTGGTCATTTACCCTGTCGAATAAATTTAGCCATGGGTTGGTTAAGTGACATGTAAATAACTTAAAAATAGAGATAGACAGCCATATAAAAATGGTGATCTAGTATCTTTTGTAATAACTTGAGTGGAACTGGAGACCATTCGTATAAGTGAAGTATCACAAGGATGGAAAAACAAACACCACATGTACTCAATACCAAATTGGAACTAATTGATCAACACTTATGTGCACATATGGAAGTAAAACTCAACAGAAATCAAATAGATGGGAGGAGGGAGCAGGGGGGGAGGGTAAATTCATACCTAACACATGGTATCTGGGTGAAGGGCACACTTATAACTTTGACTCAAACTGTACAAAAGCAAATTATGTAACCAAAACGTGTGTAACCTGGTAATCTGAATTTTTTTTTAAAAAATGGAGATAGAAATAGAACTGCATCTCTTGGCTTTTGGTCTACTGCTCCATTAGGGATTTCACATGCTTTCTAAGAAAAGACAACCCTGATCTTATCCCAAATGATGATGGCAAATGGATTGATAAATGGTTGTGACTGCATGCCAGCTACTGGGAGAATTGGTAAGTAAAAGAGTCAGACTGGAGAATAGGGCCAAAAGGATGGTGTGTGTTTGACCAGTCTGATTTATGTGCAGCCACTTTCATGAGATTTGAATGTGAGATCCACTATTTACTAGTTCTTGCTTCATGATGCAACTTTATCAATAATAACAGTAAGATCTATCAAAAAAACTGTGTAAATATTGGTCTCAGGTGTGAACAGTGGATAAAGATAAATCTCTGTCATGGAGTCTTTACTCATGTCCTTTACTGGTTGAATAGATGCACTGTGTGTGATCTTTAAAGATGGGATGTAAGAAAAACGAAGCGGAGATAGCAAGGCAGTTGTCAGTAACCATTGCTAAAACACACACATCTCAGCAATGAAATGCACCCCTTTTAAGCAAAGTGCTAATTTTGGAAATTGCTCAAGTATCATGATAGTTCCTCATTTATTACAAGTACAGAGAAGTGCATACATGTATAATGTACATCATAAAATCTTTCACATTTTGCAGTAACAACAGTTGCTTTCCTCGGGGGATAACATTAATTTGAGCAGCATCTCTTATTTTCCAATAACCTTTTACATTACAAAAAAAATCTGCAACTTCATTTTCTTCCCCTATCTGGAAACCATAGAAACCAATGTGAAATTATAGCTAAGAAGTTCGTCACTGGGCTATCTCAAGCTGATCTCCATGGAAACATTTCACATTTTCTTGAAATGAAAGATCTTCCAATCAGACACACAACCATAACTGATGGGTGTCTGACAAATATAACAACAAGAAGAAGTATATGGATATTTTATTGGATAATATATACAGGAGATTTTTTTTAAACTATTTTATAAATAAGTCCATTTAAATAGTAAATATGATGCCAACTACAGAAATAAAGTAAAATACAGTTTAGAAAACAACGTTCTATTACTCTTTTTACATATTGTTTTTTTCTAGATTTTTGCATTAAAGATAACTTCCTAAAATAGTATGGATTGGATTCAGAAAAATCTCTATTCAGAGCCTAACTTAGCCCTTTAGCTATCTGGTTTCTTCTCTGCCATTTTCATAGTATAAAGCTGAAAGGAATAATACGGGATTTACAGAATTTGTTTGAAGATAAAATGAGTTAAGGTAAATACTTAATAAGCAATCATAAATTTATATCAGGTGAAATGAATAAATGAGTGATAGAAGGATAGATGATGGTAGTTCCAGCTTTGTAAAAGAATGGTCATTAAAGGCTAGTACTATTTTAAGGGATAAATAAGATGTGAGTGCCACATTCCCTAATATACTTTGATAATAGAAAGACTATCCCCAGTTCAAAACTCAGCTAATCTCTAAAAATTCACTTCTAAGATTGTTTGGATCTTGAGTCCCTTGAATAGGGTAGGGGAAGGGCTTCTTTTTGTTGTAGGATTGGACACTAAAGTAAGCCTATTTGTTAGGTAAAAATCACATTTTCAAAATTATCTTAAGTTATACATATAATTTAGTATTCATTTTAATATAGCTTTCTGTTACTCATATATAAAACACATACAGTCTACGTTTGCCAGGATAGAGGATGAATATAGTTATAGAATATAGACTCAGAGTGCAAGGCCATGCCTTTTTGTGAGAGCAAAGTGAAACCAAGAAAACACTCAGGAGCGTGTAGACGTATTGAGCAGAACAATAAATAGAATTCTCAGCCCTATATACTTTTTTCGTCTCTATTATTCTGTATCCACATCCCAGTCTCTTAGTTTTTGCTTTTGCCTACCCCTCACTCTGTGTGCCTTTCCTGTGTCTCTATCTTTATCTCCAAGCCTGTATAGTTGAATCTGATTTAGTTAAATACATACATGATGTGATTCCACTATATTACCATAGAAACAATATTAAAATTAAGCAGCTTTTAAACTTTTTCTGGTGTAACACATGCTGAATAATGGATGCATGACAGACTTCTATGAATGTATTCAAAATGAGATTTTTAAAAAAATAGGGAAATAAAGTGATAGAAACATATTTTTGTAGGTTAAGAAGTCACACGTATTTATAAAAGTATTTTAGACATACAAAATTACATTGATTATAGAATTTCTCAAACAACTGCTAATGTTAAGGAAATAACTAAAGATGCATAAGCCACATGCTAATTTATTACCTCAAGTATGTTAACAAAATGTATTTTTAAAAATTTTGCTTACCTCAGGTTAAGATGTTTGCAGTTATGACACAACTTCAAACACATTATGTTTGTTCTCACACCTTTCCGTCTGAATGAAACATTCAAATACTTGAAACATTCAAATATCTTCAATCTCTCTTTCACTAAAACCGTTTTACAGTTTCCTAACTGGTTTTCTGTTTTTAGTTCTTCTTGTATCTCCACCTCATAAAAAATTGAAACAATACTCCTTGATTAATCCATTTTCAGCCATTATCTGTGGATGTTTTTTATGATAGAGGATTTTTAGCAATTCCTTTCTTAAAACATCCTGTTCTTGTTTTGAGATTGCAATAGTTGTTCAGACCTCTGAGACTGTGGGTCAATTGTTTTTAAGTTCTCTTCAATTCCTTGATAATTGATGTTTCCACCGTGGTAGTTTTTTTCAAATTTGTTCATCCTGGTCTTTCTCTTGCCATGATTTTTTCTTTGATTTCTATTGATTCTTGATTATCCTTTCATATCAAGAATTACTGGAAGTGCCAGGTTTACAGATGAGGCATGTCAACTGGTGGACTTCACTTTAGAAAAAAATGAGCAGAGAACTAGAATTTCCCTAATAGTAGAATTGGAACAATTTTGCTTTGAGGAAAAATACCTGGGTGTTCCATTTTTCCCACATAGTTACTTCAGTTTCATTAGAAATAAACCCCTCTTCCAATCCCACCACTATGTGAGTTTGTATTGCAGAGAGCTAAGAGCTAAGAGAGCTAAGAGGGAGCTATTTCAGCCCCTTTTTAAATTAACTCAGAGGTATTATATCTGGAAAGTCAGCTTCCTCTATTTCTGTAGCTCTTATCCTTAAATTCTAGTGTTGGTTTCCTCCTCTGTTTCTCCATCTGTAGTAAATAGTCTGTCTCCCAAAAGCCCTTGTCCCTCTTTATTATATTCATTTATACATTTTATTCTTTGTTTTATTTTATTTTACTTTATTATCTTATTTATTTTATTGATTGATTGATTTTTCAGAATATTAGATGCCCAGTAATGGGATTTCTGGATCAAATGGTTGTTCTATTTTTAGTTCTTTGAGGTATCTCTATATTACTTCTCATAGAGGCATTTTATTATTTATTTCCCCTTCACAGGGATCTTGAGGTAAAATAAAAATTTGTATTTAGTCTGTAACCCTGAGCCAGAAGCCACAAGTTATTTTTTAAAATAAATTTCATTATATTTTATTTTAAAAACATATAATCATCAAGGAAAATTTATAATATTCAGAAACATATAAAGAAGAAAATGGTTTCATCATTGATGATAATGATATTTGAGTTCATTTTACCCTAAAGCTATATCTCTTTTTACTTCTATGTCTGTATCTCTAGTATACTTTTGTGTTCCATTTTGATCACAACATTGTATGGTGAAAATTTTCCATGTTAATAGTAAGTACTCCTAAATTTAAAGGAAATACAACTCTCCATTTCCTACATATAGGTATTATGGTACCATATGTACTGTTCTCTCATGGTAACAATTTAAAATATTTTCTTCCTTATCTCTATTATAATAATGTTAAGTACAGAAATCTTGACCTACATCTTTAATTATTTCTTTAAGATTTTATCTTAGAAGCAAAAATTCTGAACCAAAGGATATAAAAATATAAGTTCACAATGCATGTGTCAAATTGCTTTCCAAAAATGCTTTCCATCAGCCATATATAAAAGGGTCTCTGTCTCAATGATTCTACAGAACATAGCATTAACATTTTATAATGTTGCCAATTTTATAGATAGAAATGGTGTCTTATTTTACCTGTTCTTTTTGAATTATTAACAAGGTTGAAGCTTTTTATTTTTAATTGGATATTTTTGTTTTTCCTTTCATGAATTACCTACTTGGATCCTTTGTTGCTTTTTTGCAACTATGATATTCAATGGCTGCATTTTCAATTTTATAGCAAATAAAATTGTGTTCCTTATTGAAAATATGTATATATGAATAGGTCATTTTAGAAATTTTCTAGTGTATAGCTTGACTGAAAACTCCAGTCAGTTTTTAAGTTTTCTGTGGATGTTGTCATCAACATATGGTTATGCATGTTGCCAAATTTTAAAAATAAATCTCATAGAATAGAAACAAAATAAACACATAGCAAGAATTATTAATAATAATAGATTTTTTTGCCAGAGGAAATAATTGGAAGACATTTGCAAAAAAATGCAAAGAAATAGAGTATCTATCATAGTGTCTTCTGAGGGGCTGTCACTCCATAAATATTTGGTGAATGAATGAATCAGAGAATTATGAGCCAGCGGAGGACTACCGAGTCAGCTGGCAGTGACGTCAACTCCTTTTTTCAGTTTTTTCCTGCAATTTGATAAGTAAGGCAAATCAGAAATCCTCCCTTTGTTTTATTTTTTTTTTTATTTTAATTGCTGAAGATAATCATGTCTTCAACACTCCTCCATGGTGATATTGTCAGAATTTATTAGCTGATGCTGTCAGAAAATGGTCTAAACTCCTCAAAATAGAGTTGGACAAATACAAGTGGTTCATATCAAGTTATCACAATAACAGAAAGGTTATTAAATTTGCATTCAAGGCAGATACAATTGCAAAATTAGTGTTTCTTTAAATAGCAGGTGGTTTGGTTGTTTCTATAGCAATAGAAACAATCTTCAAAATGTTTTAAAATTATTCTCTTTTTTGGCAAGAGTTCTCTTTTTCACAAAATCTTATAATTGTAAAAACAATATAAGAATCACATTAAAGATAATTTTGGGAAAAAAGAAACAAGATTTTTGTGAGGCACAGCTGTTGTTAATTTACATTACATTCTCTTAACTGTTAATGGATATATATTTGTAACAGGGCTCTTTTGGAAAACTAGAACTGGGTAGGAGAATTTAATAAATTTTCAGTGAACTTGAGCTGTATATCAAAAAGTATATAAGAAAAAACGAAGTTAGGTATAATTAATTTCAGTGGTGTTTTTATTTTTTTTTTTTATTTCGGCATATTACGGGGGGTACAAATGTTTAGGTTACATATATTGCTTTTGCCCCACCAGAGTCAGAGCTTCAAGTGTGCCCATCCCCCAGACGGTGAGCACCTCACCCATTAGGTGTGAATATACACCCATCCCCTCCGCGCCCCTCCCATCTGCCTGACACCCAACGAATGTTATTACTATATGTGCAATCAGATTATCTAAATTCACTATCCGAATATTTTTTGAGACCTTACTAGGTTACAAACCACAGAATTTATGTGTGACTTTTATATCTTGGTCTGGGTTCCTTCCTTTGGTTAAGTTCCTTTCCTAAATATGAGAGATTCCTGGCTATACAGGAAAAACATAATCCAGGCTGGTTTATAAGAATAAACCTTACTGTTGAGAATAGTAACAGATCCAGAACTTTTCAGGGAATGAATAAGGGTATTGGTAGCAAAGGATCATGATATTTTTGTCCCAGGAATATTAGGTATAAGGAAACAGCAAACCTAGAGCTCCCATGTTTGTTGAGATGAGGATACAGTCCATTTGAGAATGAGGAGACAGGATTTCCTTAATAATATTTGAACCTTTGGATGCATTCAAGCCTTAAAGCAAGAACCACTACATGTATTTTTCTTATCAAATGAGCCAACAGATTTCCTTTTTAGCCTAAGCTAATTTTGGTTGGTTTCTGTTTCTTGTTGAATAGTAAGTGTCCCGATGCTTTGTGTAGACAACTGAGTTTATAGCTTTAATCTTCAAGAGAAGTTGACAGAAATAAATCCTTGCACCACGGTGTGTAGATTAGTGCAGAAGATGGCAGCAAAGACCCAGCAGCCCAGCTAAACAGAATAACTTATGTAAACACATTGAGGTAAGGGACATGCCAGGACACGTTAATGAAGCATCGACAACATCGAAAATTTCTTGGTTTGTTATGTAAGGAACTTGGGAGTTGTCCCTGTGTTCTAACAACAAGTAAATGGATGAACAAACTGAAAACGCACAACTCTTCTGAGATTCGTCAGAAGATTGAGATCACAAGGCAAACTGCTGTGACGTTGGAGACAGCCTGGCAGATACAGAGAATTGCAATTTCCTGGAACAGAAACCCCAGTGGTAATTGAAAAATCGCTGGAGTCTCAAGTCTAAGATTTAAAAACTCTGGGGCGGCCCGGGTTTAGGTGGGCGAGGTCACACTTTTATGAGTTTTACCTGCAGAAGTCCTATCTGGTTGTCACAGAGGAAGACCATTGAAAAAAGCCCCTTCTGCCTCCAGCAGGGGAGGAAGAAGATAGCTATTTTGATACATATCCAGAGCATTCTCTGCTGCTTAAACTCTGTCATAAAGAGAAAATAAGTTGCCAGAGCCTAACCTGCTAGAGTTTTACCAGAGCCCGATTCTGGCAAGCTCTACGCATCCTGTCTCACCTAAGAATAGGGAGTGGAGAAGCACTTGTGAGTGTTATGGCTCACAGGCATGAGCTCACTAAAAGACCTAATCAAGATTGTTCTAAAGCAAGTTCTCCTAACATGAGTCATCTAACTTTCCTGTTTCCTCGATATAAAAGGTGTTTTTTTTTAGGAGTCTTCATGAATTTTCTTTGAATTGCATATATTGTTGAGCATTTAACACTATCAATGAAAAGACTATTTAAGAACTTTTTAAAGAAAATTACTTTTTCTTTTGATTCAGTTAATTAACGTGGTACCAGTCATCAAAGAACTACATTTTCCACGTAGAATAATATTTTATGAGAGAAAAGATACTGTTATGTAATTCCAAATATTTAATAAATCTCTCAAGTATTGTCCAGTCATATGAATTTAAGTTTAGGATTGATTGTTGAAATTTTAACTTTTTTCAAATAATCATATTGGCATTTGAAGATAAAAAGATTATGGCTATAGCATGTGGTTGGGATTTTTATTAACAAAGTGTTATTCATCAACATATTTTTTGTGGAAACTTTGCTCTATGGTAGATTATTTAGTAAAAGATTCCTCAAATAAAGTTTATAAAATAAAGATAAAAAGACCTAATCTTAGGATTATAGATTGTTTTCCTTCACCTCACATCTTACTACCACATTACTAAAGGCATAATTACTACAGTTCCTTTTACCTAGTACATAGTGTCCAGCTTTCAATCAAAAAGTACAAGGCATAATAAAAGCAAAAATCAAAGTCTGAAGAGATAGAGCAAGCATTAGAATCAGACTCAGATATGGCAGGAATGTCGAAATTATCAGAAAAGGAATTTAAGATAACTATGGTAAACATGCTAAGGGATCTAATGGAGTGAAGGAAATTAAAAATATTTTGCTCCAAAATATATTTCTTTGACATATTTTGAGGTAGCTGCCATGGGTCTCACAGATAGAAGTAAAGCTGCAAAGCTGTCGTTCGGGCGGGAAAATTTGTAGAGAATTTCCCTCCATTAATGCAGCCAGGTAAGATTAACTGAGTATGACACTTTTAAAAGTCTGAAGAAAAAGAACATTTACCATTTATTCTCTCCGAAGGCTGCTACCTGTGAGCCTTTATCTGTAGAACAAGACAACCTTTGCTAGCCAAGCTTCCTTTCTCCCTCCTATGACTTGTCTTGCCACCAAAAACACTGGGAAGTTGAATTTTCCTTCCGAAGGCTCCAGTGTTTATACATACTAAAATGAATTTGTCTCCTATTAATCAATCTGCTCTTACTGTTTGTTAACTCGATCCTCAGCCCTAGAACCTACTTTTTTTTTTTTGTCTGTCCTTTGCATATCTTCTGTCCTTCGTGCTATGAAGTTAGGATGTGATAATATTGAAAATCTGCTTAAATCAAAGAGGTGGGTGAGTAGTAGGAGAGTTTAAGTGCAAATAAATCAAGCTCCGAAAGTCTTGGTTTATAAGGGTCATAAACTTTGAGATTTAGGGCCAATGGACAGCTCTTGCTTAAAGCCTCTTTCTCCCATTTGTCATTGTTCACTGTGTGTCAGTCTCATGAGTAGGACATAGTGTTGGTTAAGCCTTCAGTACTGCTGGATCTCCAGTGTATCTGGACTTGTGCAACCTAAAATTAAATGCCATAATATTAGATAACAAAACTCTTATTACTTGCATTAATATTAATAAAATAATGAATTCAAATGGTAACATTTGAACAGATATGCAATAAAAAGAAGTTTCCATCTCAGTGTAGGTCCTGGGTCCCAACTGTCAACACAAATAGGAGCATCCCCTTCACATTTCCAGAGCTTTCCTTTCCTCATTTCACAGTAGACTGGTGGACAACACTGCTAATAAATGCCAGTACTTACATTTGTGTGTGTGTGTGTGTGTGCGCATGTAAGAATAAATCCCAAGAAGTAAAATTTCTAAACCAAAGAATATGTGCCTTTGAAATTTTGCCATTGCCAAATTATTCCCCAAAGAAGTTTTCCCTACAATTTATTTTCCCTACACTCTAGCGTATGAATGTGTCAGATTAATATTAACATTTCCATTTTTGTTAATCTTGAAGGTAAGCATGATATCAAACTTTTGTTTCAAGTGCATTTTGTTGATTATAAGAAGTTTGTAACTTGGTAATATTTCTTTATATAATCTACTCATTTTTTTCCCCTTGGGTGGTTGGTTTAGTTATTTTAATGTCTAGAAAAGCTTTATATCTTTAAGAATCGTTTCTAGTTTATAATTTGCCATTTTTACTTTTTATGATTTTTTTTTTTTCTGCACTGACATTTAATTTTGACATTGAAAACTTTAACAATATTTTCCTGTATGGTTTCTGGAGTGTGTATCTCATGAAGAAAGACATTTCCCACTCTAAAATAATAAATAAATGTCCCCTCTTGTTTTGTTCTCCATGAATGTGGTCCCCAGGCCTGTTCAAAACTGGGCCACACAGCAGGAGGTGAGCAGCAGGCCAGCAAGGGAAGTTCCTCCTGTATTTGCAGTTGCTCCCTGTCCATTGCTCCAATCCACGCATAAACTCTGCCTCCTGTCGGCATTAGATGCTCATAGGAGTGCAAACTGCACATGCGCGGGTTCTAGCACGCTCCATGGGAGAATCTAACGCCTGGTGATCTGGGGTGGAGCTGAGGTGGTGATGGGAGTGGCTGCAAATACAGATTATCACTAGCAGAGAGGTTTAACTGCACAATAAATGTAATGCGCTTGAGTCATCCTGAAACCATCCCTCTCCCCAGTCCGTGGAAAAACTGTCTTCCATGAAACCGGTCCCTGGTGCCAAAAAGGTTGGAGACTATGAGATTAATTTTCACATTTTCTACTTCAGTTCGTCTAAAACGTACTGTGGTTAAAAAAAAGGAATGATGTGGAGATACAGCTTAATTTATCCAAGTGACTAGCACTCATTCCAAACCACTTTAAAATATCTTTTTAAATATCCAGATTTTTCCCCACTGGTGTGAAATGTCGCCTTTATGTCTATTTACTAAATCTCTGTATGCATATGCTTTTATTTGTGGTTTGTGTTCTATTCCCTTGATGTGTTCACTTTTTTCCACACCAAGAAAGATCAAGTAAACAAAAGTTATGAAATATAAAAGACGTAAAAATAAAATCAATAAGGTGGATTTTATATAAATACATATACCTGTACACAACATAAAACCAGCAAAGATTATGTACAGTGTGCAGAAGAAAAGAAATGCAAATGCCTCATAAAAATTTGAAATATGCCCTACTTCAGTCAGCATCAAAGATAAACAAATTAATATTACAAAGACACTCCACTTTTTGTGGATTATGTTGACAAAAGTTAAAATGTTTACTGTTCACCAAATGTAAGAAATGTAAATTGGTACTTTTTCTTTAATTAACCACTTGATAATAACTATCGAGAAAGCTGCACGTTTTCTTCTGCCCATAATTTCCTACAGATACACTGGTATACATTTAAAAAGAGATTTGTACAATATGTAGCATTATTTATAGTATCAAAGGACAGAAACAACCAATCTGATATATGGAATTTTTTTCAACATAATATATAATACATTGCAATGTTATCAGCCTTTAGAAAGAGTGACTTAGACATGTATTGATGATTAGAAAATAAAACTCTGAAAATATATTATTCTTTTTTTTTTTTTTTTTTTTTGAGACAGAGTCTCACTCTGTTGCCTGGGCTAGAGTGAGTGCCGTGGCGTCAGCCTAGCTCACAGCAACCTCCAACTCCTGGGCTCAAGCAATCCTCCTGCCTCAGCCTCCCGAGTAGCTGGGATTACAGGCATGCGCCACCATGCTCGGCTAATTTTTTCTATATATATTAGTTGGCCAATGAATTTCTATTTATAGTAGAGACGGGGGTCTCGCTCTTGCTCAGGTTGGTTTCGAACTCCTGACCCTGTCCAATCCGCCCGTCTTGGCCTCCCAGAGTGCTAGGATTACAGGCGTGAGCCACCGCACCCGGCCAAAACTCTGAAAATATATTATTACTATACATGAAAAAATATTTTAAAAAGTGATCAAATACTGAAGAGTTTTTAGGGTAAGCTTTCACATAGGATAAAGCATATACGTTCTTTAAATGGAGAAGGCATACATGTCTATGGCTGTATATGAATAGAACACTTTTGAAATAATATACGACACTATGAATTGTTGGTGCCTGTAGTCAGTGATGGGGTAGAGTTCCAACATGATTGACATACGGTTAATTTGTTTAGTTATAAGATGTTTTTGTAAGTAAGAGAGTATAGCCAACAGCTCTTGAAAAGTGGACAAAATAAACTAGTTAGGACTTTAAGGAGAATAAATTAAATACAGTTGGCCAACCATACTGCAACAGAAAATGCACATTAAAATGAAATCCCATGCTTTACCTATTACACTAGAAAAGTTTGGCAATATTAAGTGTCACTGGTTTTTCTTCATAGTCTGTCATTTGGCTTTATTTCCAAGGATAATTGAATGGTCTGCTTTTTGTGCGTGTTCTCATCATGTCTATGTGTGTGTGTCTTCTTGTTTTTGAAGATGGAGAAGGTGTTACACATGCCTTTACTCTGCCATTTTTTAACCAGAAATTCCTGGTTTTCTGTTGGCCTCCACCCCGACCTCAGACATCGTCTTTGACATCTTTGCTCAGCTCTAGCCCCCAGATGGCTGACTTTTAGAGACACTATCCCCCCAACTCTCTTCTGGCTGGCTTCCTGTCAAGCTTGAGGAAAGAGAAGATGAAGATCGTCAGAGAGAGATTGGGATATTTCCTCCTCCGTGGTCCCTCCCTGCTGTGCTACTGCTTCTCTAGCAGTTGCTAAATCCCTCTGCAGTTAAAGCATCCCCTCCTCCCTGACTCTGTTCTCGGTGGGATCCAGGATCACCTTTTGCCCTGCAAGTCTAGGGTTGGTAATGGCTTTATTTCCTTGCAAGTCTCCTGCTCCTTTATTTCCCTTTTTTTGTTTCTTAACCATTCCAACTCCTGTGCAAATAAATCTCATCCGTGAAGTCTTTCATTTTAAAACATGAAGACAGGAAGCACATGAAGAAATCTGTGAATGAACAGCCTCAGGAGGTACAAGGCACAGGCAAAGTGAAGAAAAAGCATTTACACAGAAGGCGTCGAAAGTGAGATGCTAAGTTATTAAGCATTTAATGAGATCATATGGCAATAGCATCAAATAAATGAGGCACTGAAAATTGGCATTCAGTATAAGGAAGGCATTGGTGATTTGGTGGTTTTAATGCTGATGATTTCAGCAGAGATTCAGGGGCAGAAGAAATAGATTGAATTATTGGCATAAAGACGGTGAGCACTTTAATGAAATACTCTGTTTTTTATTTCATATAGAACTGGACAATTTAATTAACCCAGCTGATTAAAATACTGTTCAGTTCGTTGTGTTTGTTAGAACAAAGCGCAGCGTAATCTCTCATCTTTTTAAAATTAAAAACACAACTATGGAATGTGCAGGCAGTAGAGGAGAAGTTTAAACTGCTTGTCATCAAGATTTTTCCTAAACCACCCAGTCACCAATCTGATTCTCAAATATATCTCGAGAAGGCTTTTGTATAATTACTCCCGTTCTCTAATACAGCTCCATGGTGGAACAGGGCCCTCAAAATTCTGTTACCCTCGACAGGATTGAAGAACACTCCTGTATCACTTCTCTTATTATGAAATATTGATAACTACCTACCTTAATATTTTAATAGCAGCATGTCAATATCTAAAAATCAAACATCATTAGAATATCTACATTAGCATTGATAAATAAAACATAAACAAGCTAATGGAACCATCTAGTATGCTTGCCAGTAAAAGCAGTTTAGTTCAATGGAAAGTCACACATATTTGTAATGTTCCTGAGAAGGGAATTTTTGGATAGTATCTTTGTTGAATTGCAGCTGAGTCATGTCCATTTCAGTAGTTTTTAATATGATCTGTCAGTTTAAAAATGTGATGTTTTCTAGAAAATTAAGTACTAGAAAGCAATTAAAATCAAGACTTTTGCCCACATGTTGTGAAACTCAGACTGGATACTGGATTTTTGGCATATTTTTCAGGCATAAGTTAGAAGACTATAGACATCAATTAATTTAAGACAATTTAAGCATTTTAAATTTAAATGAAAAGTCATTTCTATTTGTTTTCTTAAAATGAGTATTGACTTTATATTAGTGGCAATTAAAATTATTATTGAATTTAATTCTGAAGAAAAGTATCCATCTTCATTTTCCATACTCTTTTATAGTCATTTTCCATACTCTTTAATTTGGGCAATGGATCAGAACATTGTGTTTCTCACCATCCAAATCACAGAATTCATGGCATTTTATGAAACTCAAGAGGGCGGTGAAATCCACAGGTAGAACCAGAGATGTGGAAATCACTCGACTGAAATGATGCCAAGAGAGTCAAAGTTATAAAGCAGTGCCGTGTTCCGTAAGAAAGAGAATAAAAAATGTAAATGAAACCGAAGGAAACTTTTTCTGAATGATGAAAATATTAAATAAGTTGATCATGGCCAACGGTATAATAATTCTGCTGTGCTATATACTGTCAGGATAGAAAGGTATACTTTCTGTAGGAACAGAAGATCAAGACTTTTCATGGAACCTGATATTCCCCGCCACTGTCTGATTATTTTTCTGAATAAAGACATGGAAAAGAAAGTGATGGTTTCCATAGAGTACTTGGGGCCTAGATGGAGAGGAGCTTCTTAAAGGCTGACTCTGTGCTTGCAATGTGGAAACTGAAACCCAGAGTGAGTCAGAGATGCTGTACCACATAATCGATTGTCACATGAGGAAAATGTAATTTGTCTTACCTTGGGCCCATGTTTCAATCTCACCGTAGTAGTGCTGATAGCTCTGAGATATTTCTAACTGATTAATGAACTGGATATTCTTCCGACCAGATGCTTTGCAAGAAAAAAAAAAAAATAAATGAAAAGTGTATTTCTCTCTTTGCCTCTTCCAGGACACTGTAATTTTATCTAAGTTCTTCTGGCAGTTAGGAGAACGTGTGATAATGAAATCCCTTTGTCTGAGGGAACACCCTAGAATAAGTGACAATCCAGGCAGGTATTGTTTATAAGGACAGGCTCATCAAAAAAATATGTAGCTGAAATTATCCTAGAGCAGCCCCGACCAAGAGGAATACATTTGTGATTTTAAAGCCACATTTGTGGCTTTAAAATTTTTTATACCTATATATTTTTTTTTTTAAAAAAAAGCAAAAAGAAAGGAGTGAGAATAATTTTAGTGATAGATTTTTGTTAGCTCAATATAGCTGAAACATTGAATAGGTAGTCGGTATAAAATTGTTAATGAGATACTTAAAAATTGTTAATGAGATATTTTAAATTCTTGCACATGAAGCCTTCGACATGCAGTATGTATTTTATACCTATAGAGAGCATCTAATTCCGACTGGCCACATTTGCACGGTGCTCAATGGCCTTACGGAGCCAGTGGCCACTGGCTTGGATGGCAGTGCTGTAGAGGGTTAGGGGGCAGAGAGAAGGGAGAGGGGATGGCTCCATCTGGACCAAGGATGAGATTCTCAGACTGTGGGGGTTGAGGGGCAGCAGAGAGCTGTTCCCCACATCTACGTGTGCTCTGCAGTGTGGCGAGAGTCCAGTGGGGGTTGGCTTCAAAATGCCTGTGCACACCGTGGATGTGAGAACAGTGAGGGTTCTTTATGAATCCTACTGGGTTAAGGCTTTGGGGGCATCTTTGTGTCCTCCTCTAAAAGAATAAGGGTCACCTAGGGTTTCTGAACCAACATTGGGCATCTGCACACTCTAGATCAGGGGTCCTCAAACTACGGCCCAAGGGCCACATGCGGCCCACCGAGGACATTTATCCGGCCTGCCGGGTGTTTTTGCCACCGCTGCCTGTCCTGCTTAGCAGCCGACTCGTCCCGGGCCCACGGTGAGCATGTGTGGAATGTGCGCCTCACTCTCCAAAGGCCCTGCAAAGGTCTAGGGGACAGTGAACTGACCCCCTGTTTAAAAAGTTTGAGGACCCCTGCTCTAGACTGTCTCTTATGTTCCTGAGACAAAGTGGGCCTCAAGATTCTTATGAAATCCCTAAGAGATTGGACGGAGCCCCCCAAATGCTTGAATATCCTGTCATCTTGCTGAATGAAAGCTGTAAGCCAGGACAATTTCCTTTAAAATATGGCATTCCTTACATTGGATTATTTTTGAATAAATTCGTACCTGTCTCGTGGATGTTTACCTCCAGTTTTTGGCTAAAGCTTCTAAATAGAGTAATGTCTAGGCAATAACCTCTGCTCCAAAACCTGCCACTCGTGGCTCAATCTGATGTGGCCTCACTTCTGCTTCTAACTTCCTGTTGGTATTATCTTCACTGATACAAAGAAAGAAGAGGGTTGCTAAAATCAGAGAAAAGACTCGTAATTAGAAACTTATATAAAGGATAAATTTTATGAAGCCGTTATTAATTTTTTCTACAGCAAGATAACGAAGCTGGTTGAGAATAAACTCTCGATTCCATGTAACTTGATGTTTATCTTGTACTGAATACTAAAGATTTGTAGTGTACTCAGTTTAACTATAAAACCTTGGTTAAGAGGGTAGAGACTACACTAAACATAACAGGCAGTTTTCATTTTGTATGTTAACTTTAAAGATTTGGTAGTAGCCACTGTCAGTTCTTTGTGAATGACAAAAATGCGAAGTTATCTAGGGTTGATTAGCAATGTCTGCCATGGGTTCAGTAGGTAGGCTAGGTTAGATCATGTTTTTGTGATATAACTGCATAGACTTTCAGTGAATATGTTAGACTGTATGCCTCCAGAAGTCAGCTTTGGCAAAGCAGACACACCTTAGATCCGTTTCTGCCTCTAGTTAGTGTCTGGAGGACCCAAATGACTCCTCAGAGGCCCTCTGTGAGAATCAGGAAGGGTGATGGCCCCACTTTTGTGGCAATACCGTGGTTGGGGTAAGAATTGCTTTGACGTAAGTCTTAACTCTGCACACTCAGTTGAGTGTCTTTGGGATCCGTTTCCTCTTCTATAAAAATGAGGATAATATCAATACCTATCTTACAGGAATGTCGTGAATTTCTCTTTAATGCATAAAAGCATTTGATGTCGTTGCCTTTAACTAAGTATGCTTTGGGGCCATTACGAAAATTTTAAGGGCAAGGACCATGACTTATGTTCCTTTGTATATACCTGGCACAGGTGATCAGTGAGTGTTAAAGCAAATTAAAGAGCTTTAAAACTGGAACATTTAAGTTTTACTTTCTGAGCACTTCGAAGCAAAAAGATAACGCATACATTCTTTTCAGTCGTATCAAAGCCTAGGCTTTGTTAGAGTCAGGGTAAGATGCTGAATGACTTCTTTGAGTTGCTGCCAACCGTTTCTCTCTATGCTACCTAAATGTAAAGGTAAAAAGGAATGGCCTACCCATGAGAGCTTTCAGCAGGGATTCATTGCTAGTCGCTGTGCAGTTGTTGTAAAATACAGCTTAGTATTTTGTGGCAGCTTAATCCTCTTTGCCTTTCATCTGTGCATCTGTGAAAAACTAGTGACAACATGGAAAATATTCTAAATCAAACATATGGAGTGTTGGATACTGCAGCCAAATGCTGTCCTTACCAAACTGCTATTGAGAGAAATTCCAAGGCTGGTTTTCAATAGTATGTGGTTGTAATGCACTCAGATAGCCACTCCCCCAAGTTGAAGATTATTTAAAAATACCCGCTAAAAGAGAAACAAGGAAGAGTGACCTAAAACATTTTTTTTTTTTTTGCGTGGTCTTATCGAATGTTTAAAAAAGGAAAAGCACTCCCAGGAAATCCATATATAAGGGCCAATACATGCAGTACGCATACTTAAGATATGAACAAAAATTAAGACGTGTGGATTCAAAATGAAAGAGGCTTAACGCTAAAATTTGGAAATAAGAATAAGTCGATGCTATTATACATATTTCCTGTTCATCACAGTGTTTTTTTTTGTTTTTTTAATGCCATGCCCTGCCTCATGTATACCCATATAATTGAAGAACAGAGCTCACAAGGAGCTACTAGGAGGAGGGCCCCAGTGCTCTGTCGTCCTGACTGTGCCATGCACATCTGCAGAGGGCAGTCACATAGGACATACTAGGCACCCTTGGACTGGACCTTGGAGAAGCAAAACCTGTTGACATCAAATGAACTTCAAATTAAGGACTTTTGAGGGAAGACGGTGGTGATGGTGTTTGTAGAATGACAACATATTACTCTGTAAATGATTCGATTTTCTACATCTTGGCACAACGAGCACTACTCAGTGATATTTCTCCTAGAACCAGAGTCCTCAAATGTTAGTGGCATTATAATCACTGGAAGCTTTATTTAAAATTTGTGGACTCCACCCCCATAATGTCTTAAGTTTTTATTGGAGCCAGTATGTTTGGGGTAGAGACCAAGAATTCGTACATTCATACAAGTTCTTAGGTGAGACAGATTCAGACAGTACAGGGACTGCACATTGAGAATCACTGTACGTGAGTGATGATTGAAACCACACACGTGATACATAACTTAAATGGCATAGTTATCTCTACACTTGTAGTAATTATTTTTTTAAATCTCAGTGTACATAGAAATTTTTTAATGTAACACTCTGAATAGAAAATTACATTGTTGGTTATTTAATTATTTTTTTATACCTAACCTTAAATATTCAGATATTCGGCGTCATGTAGATATTTGCTTTGATTATCCTACGTTTTACCTTTGGCATTGTTTAGATGAAATTGCTGGATGTGAGACCGTATTTCTTTTTTTCTTTTTTTTAATTTTGGCATATTATGGAGGTATTAATATGCCAGATATCAAACTATACTACAAAGCTGTAGTAATTAAATCAATCTGGTATTGACACAAAAATAGGAATATTGACCGGTGGAACAGATCTGAGAATCCTGATATAAAACCATCCTCATATAGCCATCTAATCTTTGACAAAGCAGACAAAAAACATACACTGGGGAAAAGAATCCCTTTTCAATAAATGGTGCTGGGAAAACTGGATAGCCACTTGTAGGAGACTGTGTTTCTAAACAAGTTATTGAAATAATAATTTTTAAAACAAACCAGACTGCTTTGGAATAGTCTTGTTCTGAGAGAGGCTGCTCGAGCCTTCAAGACATCAGGAAAACTTTGACTTCAGGGTTTGATTAACGAGTAAGTTTTGTTATTTTAAAATTAGCCTACATTTTCATTACATAATAACGAGTAAGTTTTGTTATTTTAAAATTAGCCTACATTTTCATTACATAATAAAGGACATAATAAAGTATCTGAGGGGATTGGTTCTAGGACACCCCCATATACCAAAATCTGTGCATACTCAAGTCCTGCAGAATTCACACAAAAAGTTGGCCCTCCATATATGTGAGTTTTGTACATTGAGAGTACTACATTTAAAAGCTCCATTTGGTTGAAAATAATCCACGCATAAGTGGACCTACCCAGTTCAAAGCTGTGTTGTTCAAGGGTCAACTGTATTTTCAGTTATCATCACGCCCAGAAACTGGATGTTGTAGGCCTTCATTCTAGTTTCTGTGACTTTATTTTCACTTATCTGTTCTTATTTTGTTTGCTTTTCTTCCCTGTTTTGCTAAGCAACATCTCAGTCTCTCAGTGCCTGCCTTCAAATTCCAAATTCCTGGGAAAGAAATCAAATGGGTGGCCCAGCCTACGGGTAGGATTGTCTTGGGCCAGTGGTTCATGGGTTATTTAATAATCTCCAGTCAGATATTATATGCACACATGTTATATGAAATGATTTTTTGCAAAGATTCTGGCATAGTCCAGTTAAAATATGAAAGCTATGCAAATACTATAGGCAAATGATTTTTTAAAGTATTCTTAGAGGAAGCCAGATTGCTTGGGCCATAACATTATTAGTAAAGCCTTTGATTCATGTGCTGATGAAGTACCCTGATTACAGAGAGAAGACTGAATAAATGACCTCTTGAGGATGGGATTAAAATTTAAACATATAAATTGATGAAATCAAATACAATAGAAACAAAGCGTAGAGTTCATGGAGGGAACAAAATGTTTCCTGCTGTAAAACAGTATTTCATATGGAGAGAAGTAAACAGGATTTTCTAGGAGAAATTAAATATACTCAGTCCATTAGAAGTGCCATGGGGTTTTTGATGAATATTTTACCTTTATACTTCATAATAATATTGTGTTACAACTTTAATAATTCTACTATAGGATGAAGAATTTAAACCCTCATGTTTATAACTACTGTCATCCAGTTTTATCTGGTTACTGATCTCTTACTAAACGGTTTCCTGTTTACTATGGGATGTTTCACATTGAGAAATACGTTGACATTCCTATCTTGAAATCAACCTTTACATTTATTTTACTTGAATTTTTAACAACGGAAAGAAGGAAAACTGGTCGTGTACTTGGTCATTGGATCTTTTCACAATCTAACATTTAACTATTTAGTGATTGAGGATTGCGAGTGATGAATCATACCAAATAATAAAACTTGCTCGTTAAGGAAACCTTTTTTTTTTTTTTTTAATAGTTTGGTTGTATTACCCTGAAGGAATGCCTGAGGCTGGGTAATTTCTGGAGAAAAGAGGTTTATTTGGCTCATGGCTCTGAAGGCTCTACGAGAAGCCTAGCACCAGCGTGCGTTCTGGTGAGGGATTCGTGGAACTTCCAGTCCTGGTGAAAGATGTTAAAAATCTTACCGCCAAGGTGATGGTGTTAAGAGGTGAGGCCTTTCGGATATGGTTAGATTCTGAGGGTGAGTCCTCATGAATGGGTCAGTGCCTTTATAAAAGGGGCCCAAAAGAGCTTGTCAGTTCCTTTCACCATGTGAGGATGTAGCTAGAAAGTACCATCTATGAACAGGCGTCCTCAAACTATGGCCCGCATGCCACATGCGGGTGTTTTTGCCCGCTTGTTTTTTTTTACTTCAAAATAAGATATGTGCAGGGTGCATGGGAATTCGTTCATAGTTTTTTTTTTTAAACTATAGTCCGGCCCTCCAGCAGTCTGAGGGACAGTGAACTGGCCCCCTATTTAAAAAGTTTGAGGACCCCTGGTCTATGAACCACAAAATGCGCCCTCACCAGGCACCAGAACTACTTGTACTTTGAACTTGGACTTCCCAGCCTCCAGAACCGTGAGAAATAAATAGCTGTTTGTTTGTAAGTTACCGAGTTTATGTTACTTTTTTTATAGCAGCCCAAAGGGACAAAGACAGATATGGATTAGTGAATAGAATCAAATATTTATGATTTTTTTTCCTGAAAACAATTTGTTTTCAATTGTATCATAAAGTAGCTTTTCTTCCCACCATTATGTATTGCCACCCCACCTCCCAAAGATACTGTAGGAGGGGAAAAGATCTCCCAAGTCCCCAGTTCAGGCTCTCATGTTTCCTATGAGGAACTTGTAAGGTGTTGAATAACTTGTTTGATGTCCAACAATTTTTGGCAAAGTCCTGACTGCAGTTCGTCCTTCCAGAATTCAGTCCAGAGCTCTTTATGTAGAATTGAAAAGGCAAAATTTATGATAATTGCTTATGTCCTAATTATGAGATAGCATGGCACAGGGGAAAGCGCTTCACTTTGAAATCGGGTCTACGATTATGTCTCCCCTCTGCCATCTTTGGCTGTGTATCTTTGGCTGAATTACTTAGCCTGTTTGAACTACAGTTTCTTCCCAGTTAAAGGATCTAGCGTTGATTGAGTCCTTCTCTGAGTAGTTGCGTATATACATATCTTTTAATCATTAAACATGAAATGATTTCAGACTTTATACATTTCTCTTTGAACTGGAATACGAGTAGGATATTGTACATCATTTCAAATCTGAGCCCTTCTGATTTCTAAATCCAACCGTCTGAGTTCATGCTTTGCAGTTTATTGCTTCTTTAACTCTCCCATGTAGACTGTTATTTGCTGTATCATTCAACCTGCTAAAATGAAAGATTTCTATTCTCCCGGAGTGTTTTAAAAATCACCGATAAAATTCATTGAGGCTTAAAAGTTTGCCAACATGCTCAAATACCAAAACAGATTTGTTGTGTGAAATATAAATTAGAGTGAGGTAAAAATAGGGACAAGTGGCTGAAAAGTAAGATAATATGATTGTAGTAACTTCTTAAGTAGGACTAATGTAAAATAATAATATCATATAGTTTGAAAAAATACTTTAAAACTTTGGCTGAGTGCCAAACTTTAGGTTGAATGTCATTTTTAAAAATCATTTACAAGTACTTTCATTTTTTTTTTTTTTTATTAAAGATCTCACTGGTGCTAAACTTCTGTATTTGTCAGGTTAAGGACTGTTTAGCGAAACACTTGCCACACATTTCTCTTTCCATTGCTATCTTATTTGCACAATGGTTTTATGACGTTAAAAGAACTGGAAATTATGTGCAACAACTGTAGGACAGAAGGCTAAACAAATGATATCTGTAAAAAATGTCAGAGCATCTGAGTTATGCCTTTAATTTAAAGAGATAAGTAAGGTTGACTTGAATCCAACAAGCATATTTTTGTGCCGACCATTCTGCTAAAAACTAGTCTAGAAGTGAATAAGACTCAGAGATGGACCCTCAAATTCTCAAACCAGTGCTGGAAAATTCTTATCTGGACATTTGCTGCGTGCAGTTCTTTCCTTTTTACTTAGAGATATGGGATGGTTTAGGAAACTTCCAATCCTGATCGGTGTTAATAATAGAACGCAGGGGAAGTATGGGTGCTTTTGCAATTTATCTATTAATAATTATGTGTGGTGGAGGGTTACCCAAAGCCAGTGCTCCTGTGTATAATGTGATTGCTGTCTCTTAAAAATATGCCTTCGATTTGACAGAAGAGATTATGTTTTAAGACCCTGACAGGGAAACTAATTGCTACAATAATACACTACCACAGTAGGGTATTTTGAGGCTCAAATTGACATCTCTTCAAGTTACCTAAGAAGATGTTTTGGGAATTAGGGGGAACCCTGAGTGGCGCTCCTAGGGATATAAACTATTCCAATCACGGAACTAAAATTTGAGAGGGTTTAAACCATGCTCTTTTCCTGGTAGAATCTTACTGAAACTAGGCAGATAAAAAGATGTTACCTGTTTCGTGATTTGAAAAAATAATAAGGATGGAAGGAAACACAAGTCAGATACTCTATACTTTGATAGAAAAACCACAGACAGTCTGAGATGTGCAAGGTGACTTTGTACCACAAAGGTTGAGGCATTCTTGGAGGGGCTGAGCTTTGCAAGCGCCACGATCGAAGGAGAGCTAGGGCACATAAAAAAGAGAGTATCTGGCCGGGCGTGGTGGCTCACGCCTGTCATCCCAGCACTCTGGGAGGCAGAGGCAGGCGGATTGCTCAAGGTCAGGAGTTTGAAACCAGCCTGAGCAAGAGTAAGACGCCGTCTCTACTAAAAATAGAAAGAAATTAATGGGCCAACTAAAAATATATAGAAAAACTTAGGCGGACATGATGGCGCATGCCTGTAGTCCCAGCTACGAGGGAGGCTGAGGCAGGAGGATTGCTTGAGCCCAGGAGTTTGAGGTTGCTGTGAGTTAGGCTGACACCACGGCACTCTAGCCAGGGCAACAGAGTGAGACTCTGTTTCAAAAAAATAAAAGAGTATCAGGGCCATTACTACTAGATTTACAGAAGATTGAATTATACAGCTGGAGCACAGGGTCACCAGGCTTAGGACAAGGGTCCTTAGGATATATATATTTTTTAAAAAAGTAGTAATAATTAGAATTTAACATGAAAGAAAGACAAGAGAAAAACAATGGCATTTTAGCAGTTAAAAAAAAAAAATGGAACAGAATTTGAAACAGTGGCCACATCCCCTGGGACAAAGGTTACGAAGTGATAAAAACATATTGAAATTGGGTAATGACAGGAGAAAAGCGGAATTAAATTTCTAATTACAAAAATCATGTTTTTCTGTACAAGTGTAGTCAATCATAGTACAATACTCTGACTCACTGAACACATCAAGACATAGTCAATTTTAAAATACATCTGGGAGACAAAAAGCAATTCTTTGGAGTTTGAGATCATAAAGGAGGTAATTGTGAACAATTTCCAAGTGTTTAGCTATTATAGAAGAAGAGCTGCATTTGAAATAAATAACTGAGTGCAAAAGTTAAGTTGCATCGTAAGACTTGTGAATTTTGTGTTATTTAAAACATTCATGAAAGACAAGGGTTCTACAAGGAAAGTTAAACATATTGTTAAGCCCCTGGGGTAACTGAGTAAAAAAGAAGGTTCACCAGTTATTGTTCAAGGGCTATTGGAAAGAGAAAGATGTGAGATTTCACTTTTAATTTAAACAGCACTAGAAACCGGCTTGCTTTAAGGAGAACAAGAAAAATGATGCTTTGGTAAAAGGCAACATAAAATAACTTAAAAAACTAATTTCCATTTAATTCTTGGCCACAAGATATGTGGTTACAAGCAATGTGCTACTATATGCTGAGGATACACAATTTCATCCTCAACTATACTTAACGCTGCTCGGTTGCATGGATTTACACACCATTGCATGCATTACTGAGATGGGGAAAATGGGTCTAGTATTCACTCAGATGAATATGGAGTAAAGCATACGTTTAAAAATAGGCCGGGCGCGGTGGCTCACGCCTGTCATCCTAGCACTCTGGGAGGCCAGGGCGGGAGGATCTCTCAAGGTCAGGAGTTCGAAACCAGCCTGAGCAAGAGCGAGACCCCCGTCTCTATTAAAAATAGAAAGAAATTAATTGGCCAACTAAAAGTATATAGAAAAAATTAGCCGGGCATGGTGGCTCATGCCTTTAGTCATAGCTACTCAGGGGGAGCCTGAGGCAGGAGGATCGCTTGAGCCCAGGAGTTTGAGGTTGCTGTGAGCTAGGCTGATGCCACGGCACTCACTCTAGTCCGGGCAACAAGAGCGAGACTCTGTCTCAAAAATAAATAAATAAATAAATAAAAATAAAAATAACAGGACATTAAGTGCTTGCGGACAAATGTCATGTCAGCAGTTGATTAGGTGTTTTGACGCTTAAAACTTTGGATTCTCTAATACTTTCAAGGTGTAGAATATTTTGTTCTGAGAAAGGCAAAACAGCTTTTATTATATGACTTGTTTTCTATTAGCACACAGTGTGCGGTAGATACGAAGATGTTATGCACCGACATCATTCTCCGTCTCGTGAAACTGCAGGTTCCCGTTCAGTAGGTAGCGAGTGGCCCGTGTTCTGCATTTTTAACGGTTTCTGCTTGTCTGCGGGCCAGACTTTGGCAGCAAGTGTCTTCAGGCGTCCTCAAACTACGGCCCGTGGGCCACGTGTGGGTGTTTTTGCCCATCTGTGTTTTTTTGTTGTTGTTGTTGTTGTTTTACTTCAAAATAAGCTATGTGCAGTGTGCATGGGAATTTGTTCATAGTATTTTTTTTCTACACTATAGTCCAGCCCTCCAGCGGTCTGAGGGACAGTGAACTGGGCCCCCTGTTTAAAAAGCTTGAGGACCCCTGGGGGTCATATCTGTAAAACGAAGCAGGTGGGCCACACGCCCTCTCATGTCTCTGTGCGCTTACATTGTGCATCCGTTCAAAGCTGACACTTTGGGACTGGATCTGGTTACGTTTGTATTTCTGAAGATTTTATTGTTCTTCAACTCACCAGGGCAGACGACAGGCCCTGGGGACAATGAGAATGCTCATCCAGGCCACCGCAAGGGGGGCTGGCTTTCTCATGAGTACACAGTGCCACCACCTCTCTCTCCGTCACAGTTGGAGCGCCCTGGGATCTGGAATGGGACGCGGTCCAAAGGCGCAAAAGCACATTTAGATGTTTGTGCTTCTCTGTGCCTTAATAGTATTCTTCAGACATCTGATCACCAATTCCTTTAAGTTCCATTTATATGCATTATAAAAGCTCCTACTCTAGTATGGCTGGGATGGTACAAATCGATACTTACTTTCTCGCTTAATCGGATAAACTCAGAAGTAAGTCGCCAAATGGCAGAGGACAGGGATTCTTGTAAGAGGAGTATTGATCAGAAGTGAGTGGTTTCAAGAAGGACTCTACCATCGCTTATGTTTCAAAATGAGATGGACTCACTTTGAACAGAGAGATATTCCTGACCTAAAGATAGCAATTTCTTTTTCTTTTTTTTTTTTTTTTGAAAAAATGAAGGGCAAGAAGACAGGGAAGGTAGAATGAGTCACACAATTTTTTTTGTAGAACAAGAAGAAAGAAGAGTGTCAAACAGGAGAAGGTGGGCACTAAGTACATAGGTGAGTTGCCAAGCTTCAGTACAAGTAAATTTGCAAAAAAAAAAAACCTTAAAATAGGGGCTAGCATGGAGCTGATGTTGAAGGAAAGCACAAGGAAATGAGAAGCACATTGAAAAGTCCAGAGTCGGGCAGAGAGGTGGCTCACGCCTGTAATCCTAACTGTCTGGGAGGCTGAGGCGGGGTGATCGCTCAAGGTTAGGAGTTCGAGACCAGCCTGAGCAAGAGAGAGACTCCCTTTCTACTAAAAAAAAAAAAAAAAAAAAAAAAAAAAAGAAAGAAAGAAAGAAATTAATTGGCCAACTAAAAATATATAGAAAAAAATTAGCTGGGCATGGTGGCACATGCCTGTAGTCCCAGCTACTCGGGAGGCTGAGGCAGGAGGATGGCTTGAGCCCAGGAGTTTGAGGTTGCTATGAGCTATGCTGACGCCATGGCACTATAGCCCAGGCAACAGAGGGAGACTCTGTCTCAAAAAAAAAAAAGAAAAGAAAAGAAAAGTCCAGAGTTGGGCAGGTCTATTTCTTTTAAGATCTAAAAGAACTGTGGGTTTTATGAGTAAGATGTGCAACGTTTGGGGGATGGACACGCTTGAAGCTCTTACTCGAGGGGCGAGGGGGGCATGGGCAATATAAGTAACCTTAACACTTGTACCTCCATAATACGCTAAAATAAAAAAAAATAAAAAATAAAAAGAACTGTGGGCTTTGTTGTGCTAATTTAAGCCTTTAGGAGGCAAAACTTAGAGGCTGGTGTTGGACTTCTTATTTCTCAAAAAGCAAACAAATAACAACAATAACAAATAGGATGAAACACAATTCAAAAAGCTGATAAAAAGAACCTACTGTAACAATCACGATTTACAGTGTTATCAAAAATTGAAAGAAGTTATGAAGGCAATCGTTTGTCCTCTCATAAGGACAGCAGATAGCCGTCCCTATCTGCCAGCTTGCTGCTGAGAACTCAAAGCTGTAGGAGATGGCAGAGCCCTGACATGGAAATACCCCGAGTCCCTGACCATCACGTGGGGGACAGCAATGGGAACATACACGTACACCTGCTACATGATGGACAAATACTCTTGCAGTCTGTTCAGCCACTAATTTGATGGTGGTTTTTTACGAAAGCTAGGTTAACTATTAAAAAAAAAATTATGCAAGAAGTTGTATGCTGCTGTAAGAAAGCACTTAACTTTGCGGCCTTGGCTTAGCAGGCTGGTTGTGGGTAGAAAATACCGAAGGCCATAAAGCTGGAGCTCCCTGTTTATCACAGCAAAAACATTTGATAAAACCGTCACCTGTGATAACTCGGAAAGTAGATCAAGTGCCTACTAAGCCTACAGCTCTTAAGAACGTTGTTGGAAAGAGCAAGAATTGTAGGCTGTGTGCTGTATGCCTTTCATAAAACTAATGTGTTGCAAAAAAGATAGGCTCATTTGCAAACACAAATGATAGTGATTTTACATGATTGTCGAAACTGATCAATAGTTTCTGAAGTTCAAATAATAGTTAAGATGGAAGAAGCGTTGAGGGCGTAAGAATCATCTAGACTTCTCTGGTTAAAAAAAACAAATGTGACTCAGTTGTGGGGCCGTATAAGATTAAGGGAATTGCCCTTTTTAATCAAAGCCTGTTGTTTCAGCTGGCCTCAAACTGGTAGAAAGCGAGTGAGCTTTCTTTTCGGGGCAAGGAAGGGGCAAAGATTGGAGGGAAAGAGATGGGGGCAAGGAGTGCTGGAGAACTGTATCTAGCAAACATCCTCGGGTGTGGTTTCTGACCACTGAACTGACTGAAAGAAAACAGATGTGGTTTTTGAGGGATTCACATTTCTGTATTCTCCAAGGTTTTTGAGGGAACCGTATTGCTAAGGAAACCGTGAGCCTAGCTAAAAAATAACTTGAGACTGTGACCCAATCGTTAGCCCATACTTCCAACTTGCAGTAACAGGAAGCAGCCGGAAAGGGCTACACAGACCCCCTAACCCCTAAAGAAGGCCAGCTCCCCGATGCCAGTGCCCTGCCAGTGGGCAGAGCCACGTGCTACTCAGTACAACAGATATAATGTGGATCCTTCCAGATAGCCAAATCCAGGTCTAAGCAAAGAACAGAGCAGGAATCTTTCCAGTCACTGCCCATCGTTGCCATGGATCAGCGATTGCTTTGTTCACCATTTTTATTTTTTTTTAGTGGAAGTTTTCCTAAGGTATGTCTTGTCTCTGCTCCATCATTACATGTTGGGTTGTTTGTATTAGCTGGGGATGTGGCAAGTTTGGCATTTTAGTTTATTATGTTGTTGCACCACGAGGAATGCCTTAGGACCTAAAGGAGAAGATTGTGCATTACCTAAAGATCCCGGACTTGGAGCTGGGTTAAGTAGCCAGATGGTACTCTGGTCTCTCTCCCTTTATGAGGAGAATGAGTGTGTTCTAAGAATAGAAGGAAAAACGCAAATGGATAATTGGTGTCCAGAAGAAGGAACTGGAGCAAAAGCTACTAGCTATTTACCAAATCCGTTTCTTCTTTTTCCTGGGGACAGATGAGATTACATTTCTCAGGCTCCCTTGCTTGCAATCAGGTATGCTTTGGGGACTGAATGATAACCCATTGGACGTTAGCATAAGTGATTTGCACAACTCACAGGCACGACCTTAAAAAATATCACATACGGTTATGAGCAATTTCTTTGCAATTAGCAGTGGTTTTAAAAACAAACTTTACCTGAGTCCTCTGAAGATCATTGGCAGCTATTGATCTTGTTAAAGTCGGATTAGTGAAAGGGAAAATTAACAAGTGGGGAGAGTGACATTTTTTCTATCCTCTTCCTCTGGAAGCCATGTTTGTAGCTCTTGCCCTATCAAATAAAAGATCATTCATCTATTTATTGTTAATTTTTTAACCTAGGCTATTACCGCTCCTCTTCCATTTTTGATTTCTTCATTTTGGTAGGATACTAGATAATGGCACACTTAGGATGGCAATGCATAGAGCAATATTGATTCCAATTGGTCTGTGTGAGTTAGCATCATCATGAGTCAAGGATAAACTCTGACTACTGTTCTTACAAGTGCAATGCCAGCATAAGTACTAATGCCTCCTCTGGAGCCATTATCATTTGCCTCTTTCATTGCCAGACTGAGGCAGACTTTCAGAGAATGTAGTACTACTAAGTCCAAGTTATACCTGAATTCCTTCAGTTGATATATTCCTATTTTTCTCGATAATTTCTCGCTACAGAAATTTCACAAAAATGTGAAAGTTTGACATACCTACCAATGTGAAATATATTTTATGAATTATATAAATGCATTTATAGGGGATTTTTATCCCTCTAATATAAATGATAACAGAAAGGTCAGATTTTGGTGTCTGTTTTAAAAGATAAAATTTTTGAAGGCTTAGGAGTTGGACAGAATGTCAGGGACATCATATTTGACAAGGCTTCTCACAGGCCTGTGAATTCACAGCCACTGTGGGGGTAGAGGCTGATAAATTGAGAAGGTGAGTTACCAGAAGTGCATGAGGCCATGAGCGAACTGTGTTTGTATCGAACAAAAAATAAGAGCCAGAGAAGGAAAATCTGTAGGGTTTAACGCAAATGGACAAATGAAGAGAAAAAGTAAAGGGTTATGTAAAATAATAGAGAATAGTTTTATAACTGGGAGAACCTAGAAAGGGAATCTTAGGTCCACATACCTCCTGGACGGAGAAGTCTGATGTTCAAGGTAATAAATATCCAGTACTCCTCACATGTTCGCATGTATGTGCAGGTACACACACACACACACACCCTGCTCTGTAGCGACAGCTTATAGTTATAAAACACCTTTGGCTCTCTCTGTCCTTTGCTAAGCAGAGGAACATTTTAACTTCAATGTGCATGTGGCTGAAGTATCTCCAAGTAATTTCTTCTTCGGATCTTTTTGTTGAAGTCTAGGGACTCTTGAACAGATCTTTCCTTTTGCCATCTATCTTCTTTTTTTTTTTTTTTTTTTTTTTTGAGACACAATCTCACTGTGTTGCCTGGGCTGGAGTGCCGTGGCATCAGCCTAGCTCACAGCAACCTCCAACTCCTGGGCTCAGGCGATCCTACTGCCTCAGCCTCTCGAGTAGCTGGGACTACAGGCATGTGCCACCATGCCTGGCTAATTTTTTTTTTTATGTATTTTTAGTTGGCCAATTAATTTCTATTTTTAGTAGAGACGGGGGTCTCGCTCTTGCTCAGGCTGGTTTCAAACTCCTGACCTCGAGCAATCCACCCACCTGGGCCTCCCAGAGTGCTAGGATTACAGGCGTGAGCCACCACGCCCGGCGGCCATCTATCTTCTTAATCAATTGTTGTCAAGCAAGGTTGAGACATGTTTGAGCTTGAAATACAGATGTTTAATTTACAAATGAAACGAACCAATTTGGCGTAGCTCACTGGCTTTCCATTGTCAGTGGTCCAGTGGTCTTCGTTCTGGCAGAAATACGGTTCCCTCTGGTTGCCCCTTGTGGAAGACCTAGGTATGAGGAAACCTTATCAAATCATCAAGAGTGCCTTTGGTCTTGTTAAGGCAAACACCTTATGGTCAATTGTTAACCAATCCACCAAATCATCAGCCTTCTTCCTCCTACATTGATGTGAACAGATGTAAACCATCTGCAGACATTCCTGGTATATATAACCCACTCATGCCCTTTCTTTTACTCTCCTTGATAATTGAATCATGAAAGCAGGTTCATTATCAGCCCAATGCCACTAGTATGTTTTATGTATACAAATTGTAATTATTATACCATCATCCTTGTGAATTGCTCTCTTATTATGATTAATAATTACCATTAACAGTGATCACTATACTAGTTGATCCATAAGAACTACTCACCGTAGGTACAAGTAGAGGTTGGATGCATATGGGGAAGGTCAAATTCGATTCATAATTCAACTTGTGAACCCTGAGTTCCTGATAAAATTACTCTCTTATGTTGTGATCTAGGGTTCCTACTAGAAAGGGCTGAACCTGAGCATGAATCTTAGAGACAGAAATCCCCGCACAGGAGGGGCTATGAATAGCAGCGCTGCGTGCCACTCAATACCTTCCCTGAGATTGTTGTGCAAAAAGGGTAAAAAAAACCCATTTTTTTGCCAGGCAGATGTATCAGTCTTCCCCAATTCTAATGATACATATAACACCCACTGTAATAGTTTGCTAGGGCTTCTATAATAAAGTGTCACAGACTGGGTGGCTTAAACAACAGAGATTTATTTTCTCCAAGTTCTGGAAGTCAGAAATCTGGGATCAAGGTGTTGGGTGGGGGGTAGATTTCATATAGGTATCTATACTCCCTTTGGAGTATAGATAACTATCTTCTCCCCCTGTCTTGACATCACCTTCTTCCTGTTGTCCGTGTCCAGATTTCCTTTTGCAATGAAGACACCAGTCATATCGAATTAGGGTGATCTCATTTTAACTTAATTACATCTTTAAAGACTCTATCTCCAAATACAGTTAAGTTGAGGTACTGCGGGTTAACACTTAGACATAATAATTTGTGGGGTGGGGGGGCAGGCAAAATGTGTCCCATAACATCCACTTTCTCAGGAAATTTTTTGATCTCTTATGGTGCATATCTCACAATCAGACGCAGTGTATATGCAATATGTAGAAGTCAAATATATTCTAGAAAATACATACCTTTTATGAACCTAGAATCCCAAAAGATGATTGCAAAGCAATTTGATGGTGATATCATAACTGGACACAGAATTAATCTCCATTCCTCTTCTCACAACTCCCTCCTGTCTTTGTGAGTGCCATACAGACATTTTCAAGCAATCGATGTTGAAGATTCAAGCACACCAATATATCGATAGGGCAACCAGATTAATCCTCTGAGCTTTAATCACTTGTACCCAAATTTCAGTTAACTTGCTGAAGACGAGTAATACAAATTATGAGCTAGATGGACAAATCTGAGTAAGATGTCATTGAAAATAAGTTAAAATCTTTAAACACGATGGCCTGGAATGCTGTGCTCTGTAGCTGGCCATTCATTTGAAATGCGGCCTCCAATCCTTTCCTTCAGAAACTGGCAAGCATAGAAAACAGCAACAAAATAGACAAGAAGTTTTCAATACTTCTCGATATATTTTCCCTTAAAGGAGAAAAGTAAGCAGTAGGATTTAGAACTTACAAATCTAGGCAGGAAATAAAAAATGAAGGGTAATCATGTGAAGAAAAATAATCTGACACAGTTATGCTGTGAGAACAGAGGGCTGGATACAGAAATAGGACAATGGACAGTCATAGTCAACCGATTAGAAATGGCTTTTAAATATGCCTCTTCTTTTAAAAACCAAAGCCTCCCACACCTGTGCCATGAAACTAAAATCCTCAACCCAAGCATCTTCAAAAAAATATGTATTATGTTAAAACTTTCTTCTCTGAATCCAGAAGGAATTTAGTACCCCAAAAAGCTATAAAGAAGAAGAATCATAATGTTGATTTGGGATGGAAGGCAAAGATTCTTATTAAGTAGCTTCACTGTCAAATGCCCTATGTTGGCTTTTAGATGATACCCATGTTTATGTTATCTAAGGGTTGAGTACAAGTACCCTTGTACTGACCCAGTGGCCATGGGAAGGTGTGCCTGGAAGCACTGGTCAAAATTAATCTCAAAGGCATTGTGGTGCTAAAAAGTTCTGCAACTGACACCTCCAGAAATGGGTAGGAAATAGATATGATTTGGCTGTTGATTTGAACTTGAAGAGGAAAAATCAAAAGAGAAGGAAAGATTCTCCAGCACGATAAGTCTTAATTTAAGGAGCCCCACGACTTTGGCCTGAATTGCTGCTGGTTTTGTAGTTAAACTATAGGCATTTCGATGCCAAGATTGAATGGTGCCACTCGTAAGAAGATTATCTGCTGACCTGTTAACACAATTTAATGAGATTGACACATATACAGCTTCTCTGATGTATCCTGTAGTCAGAAACGGAAACAGCAAACTGAATTTAAGAAGATCTAAAAAATATCAGGGTGAATGATGATGAGATTTAGGCATGCAGCTGGAATTATCAGCCTTCTGACACTACACCTATTTAACCATTCTTAAAGAAGCTAATGCAGATTATCATGTCAAGTTCTCATCACCATGGCAACATTTGTGTGTGCTAAAGGCACTCACATGGTTATGAAACTTATTGGATTCACATTCTGGAGTTTGTGTTTATAATCATTTCTGTATCCTATTGGGAGTAAGAAAAGTAGGGAGAGCTTAAAAGGAGTCAGTACCTACCAACAGCTGCAGTCTGTCGCTTTTGTTTTCTTGAAGGCTACATAATAAAGACCTTTTCTGGACCAGAGATTGGGATTTCAAGCAAAATTTTATCTCTTTTGCTGGCTCCAATAAAATGCTGCTACAGTTTCTTACTATAATAGGAGAGAACCCTTAGAAAATGTCAGAGAAATTTTCCTTCCCCTGTTCAGCTAAATTGTGCCATTTTTCCCCAAAGTACCATAGATCTCCAAATTGCTGATAGAGTTACTTAGGGAGGCTGAGCTTATGTTGGACAGAAAATATATAGTCCATCTACTCTATTCTACTCTCTATTCTGTCTACCTGTCATACATTTTGGGGGTAATTTTCCCCGATTGTGTAGTTTGCCAATTAAGGAAAGATCATGAAATATATGTAAGAACAAAGAGGAGGTCACCATGACATTTTGATATCCGAGTCTATCATTCATTCTTCAAGAATAGCAGTGATGTAGATAAGAGAACATCATAGGTTTATGTCTGTGAAATACTATAAGTCAAAGATTTTTTTTGGTGTGTGGCCAGCAGGCAAAATATGATATTTCTACCATAGCATGAGCCGTAGTAATTCTGAAGATCTGAAGCAAACTAAGCAGGTTTTTAAGAGTCATGATTTTAGAGAATCCATAAAATGTCCCTTAAAATACATTTTGTTTTGTATTATCAGTTTCACTGAACACCATTAAAGAATTTAATAATGATAGGACTTCCAATAATGGTTACGGACAGGGTAGATGATGCCTTTCTGCAGAAAAAGATAAAAATGGATAAAATTATTTAAAAAAAAACCCAGTTATTTAAGTGCAGTGGAGGGTGACTAAAGGCAAACAACAAATTAGGAAATTTTGTCATTTTTAAAAATTGCAAGAGCTTCAGATAAGAATCGTAGGAAGTAGCGGCCCTTCTTACTTAGGGCTGCTCCCATTCTATGCCTGCCCCCAGCACACACCCGGCTGGATTTGGAAGAATTACAACTTGACCTTGACAACAAGAGCCCCTGCTGCCAGAGGGTCGAACTCCACTCTGGGTGGAGGGTGAAGACCTGCAGCTTTGCTGTTCCCAGGTTGCATTCTGGTTCATCCAAGCAGCTGGCCAGATATTTACTGGGAGTTCCTAAATAGAAAAGAACCATGAGAGCAAGTGAGACAGCTTGTCCGCAGGTCACTGGCTGACTGCGGAACTTTGCTCGTATGAAGGAGACCCTAGAAAATCCAGCAAAATGTGAAGGGCAGGGGAGGTGGAGAATGGGTTCGACTGCATCTCTCAACCCACACACTGCTCCACTGGCAGATCCTGGAAGCCTTATGGGTTTGAGGACTATGGGCACAGCCTCTGCCCATCTTAATCAAAGTAATGAAAGTCAAAAGCAAAGAAATTATCAATCACTTAAGCTACAAAGTGAAAAGCAACATACACGCAAACAATATTAAGATTATTTCTCGTTAGACATATGAAGTCAAGAAGGCTATAGGATGACATAATAAAGTGCTAAAAGAAAAAACAAATATGTTCGTCAAAATTCTATATCCAGCAAAACCACCCTTCAAAAATGAAGGGAAAATAAAGACAGTGTAAGATAAAAAAACAAAAAACAAAAAAACCCTGAGATAATTATTTTTCTAGCAGACATTCATTCATCACATGCCATTGCTCTGCATAAGCAGTAGGGGAAAAAAAAAAAAAAAAAAAAGCAAGTGAGCAAATACAATTAAAGAAAAATGCCAAAGAATTCTTTTAAAATCAGGATTCTCACTCTGCCCCCAATCCAGCCAGCCAGCCTCATCCGTTTGCTGCAGTCCTTCAGTTTTGGAATCCTGTGCTGTCTGCCGGAACAGCATTGGGAATCATATTTTACCATATAGTAATAATTCATTTCACACACTGGTACATTTACAGTAACCAGCCTCCCTTTTGAAATGGGCTGGTGCAATCCCGGCTATACGTTTGGGAGCACATGTTTAAGCAAGCCCTTCTGCCCAGCCTTCTCAAGCCCATGCATCTGATATGTTATGGTCTACATACTCCTGTTCCCCTCCTCTGATTGCTCATCCATTAGCTGGGGATTAGTGTAATGTGGATTAATTGACATGAATGATGGCGTGTTTATTTTTTAGGAAACCCCAGGGCTGCAGATTAGAAGCCAGATGCCAAATTTTCTCTTCTGCTTCTATCATTTCTCTGTTCTTATCTTCATTTATCCCCCTTCACAGCATGGAAGCCTAATGGGCATTATGAATGTTAGCTTAAGAGGATCCTCTTGGAGAGGTTAATGAATTTAGTGGCAGGGTAACTTTAATTTTGTGCACTCACTAAAGGCATCTTTTTTTTTTTTTTTTTCTTTAAATGAGATCTTTAAAAATGATGGTGGGTGGATATAAGGGAAAGAACCACTGCCCTTTTTTATTTCTTAAGAAATAGGTGGGTGATAAAGAGTTGAAAATGAAAAGAATAAATCTCTCTCTCTTTTTTTTTTTTTAATTTTAACCTTTTGATACATTGAAAATTCCTGAAAGGGAGGTAAAAGATAGTATAGTTTCATCAGTCGTATACTTCTCTGCTTTAATCCTATCTTTGCTCGGCAATTTCAATTCGGTGAATTGAATCTTCAGTATACAAATAATGAAATAATAAAAATTGCTGGCATGTATTTGTGTAAATTCTGAATGTTATATTCCAAATGAGATGTTCTTGGGAGGGGGTTAGTTTGGAAGGTGTTATATGTAACTTCTTTGAAAAAAAAAAAAAAAACATGAATACTTGGAGCGTTTTTTTCCAAAAATAAACTATGTCATCTGGCGTTATCTGCTTTCATTTAGGCGCTCAAATTGTTTTTCTACAAACCCTCTTCAATTCCCTAGAAAATGAAATCACCCAAAAAGTATCAGATGTGTGACTTAATGGAGAGCCTATCTCTAACATCAGCTTTCTAGAACATGGGTCCAATTAAGTAAATGCTGAGGAGGAACCAGTGATATGCAAGAGGCTGGTAGCTTCAGTGAGAGGAGAAATACGGTGATGCTTGCTCTCTGTTCGTATTTAGCGATCAGTTATGTGGAGTTCAGCTTAAATCATTTTGCTGGAGATGGGATGAGTGCATGAATATATAATGTCTCAGATTGGCAACCATAGAAATAAATATTAGATATACTCCCCATTCTAGTTGTGTATTCTAGTAAAGACGGCCAAATAATTCATTACTCAAACTGACATACTTTTTGAGAGTTAAAAGAAAGGGTAATAATAATTATGCAAGGACAATAGTGAAGATAGGGACTATCCCAGAACAAACCAAGAGCATATAACCTATTAATCCTGGTAAATAAATTGTATGCGGGAAAGCTTTGTTTCTAAGGAATACATCATATCACAGAAGTAGAATTATTGCCAGCTACACCTCTGAGATGTCTAGACTCCTTTCTGTTTCCATCGTGATTGTTTTTTGTTTTTTTTTTTGGTCAAGATGAATTCTAGCATCTCTCCTCAACCTTTTTGGCACCAGGGACCAGTTTCATGTAAGACAGAGCTTAGGTCAGGAGTTTGAAAGGAACCTGAGCAAGAGGACTTGGGCTGATACCACATCACTCCAGACAGGGCAACAGAGTGAGACTCTCTCAAAAAAAAAATTAAGATGATAAGTTGTCATCAAATATAGTAACTGGTATGGTAGGCAGGCTGTCTTATGAAAACAGGTGTATTATCTACATTAAGACAGTACTTCAAGCTGTAAGATTAGTTGGATTAACCCATGGGACGGTATAGTGAAAAAAGGAATAGTATTGAGAACTAGACTTTACAAAATGTCAATTTTTGTTGTTGTGTAAAAATCTAACAACAGAGAGATACCAGGCATTTGAGAAAATAAAACACAATTAAGGTAGAAAGGGCTTCAAGAATTTGCTTAGCAATGACTAAATTATTTAGAGAAATCTAGGAAATCTAGAAAATTATATTTTATTACCTAGGTGTTATAAAAACAATTTAAGTACAGTAGTGAAGGTAGATGGTAGATATGAAGAGTTCAGAGTTAAACTGGTAAAGGATTGAAGTCAGTCTGTGTAGATTACTTTTACCAAAAAGTTAATAGTAAAAAGAGAAAATAGAGCATGGTCTACATTATAGATGGAAAAATTAGCAAGAGTTAACTGTGACCCTTAGCAATTACATCGTTCTTACATAGAATGAAATAAAAAAACAAAAGCATGAACAGATGAAATGAGGGGATCATTCACCACACAGCTTCCTAAATCTTCCCAAGAGCCAAACATTAACTAGAAATGGCCAAATGGCCATGGCAAGGTTAAAAGAGAGAGATAAGGCCAAATGTGATCTACTACATGGAAGAGACTATAATCAAATGTTATGATCTGGGAGAAAAAAAAAGCACAATCTAATCATACTACTACAGCAGTTCAGTTGAAAAATAAGAAAAAAATGGGTTTAAGTTCAATCATGAAGGATGAAAATTTGTTTTAAAAAGTACTTACTGATAATTATAAGGTTTTTAAGAAATTGGCACCTCTGAATGTATATATATAATTTTTGGATATGATATTTTCACTTTCCTTCACTCATTCATTTCTATTTTTAGTATTTTATTGGAAATATACCAAAATAAAGTCAAACTGTTTTGAGTTACTATTACTTTATTTTAAAATTTAAGATTATTTAACTATATCTTGTTATACATGTAATATAAATGTAATTATTTTGCCAAATAAACCATGAAACTAGATTGGCTTAAAATGGAAACATTGGTTTTTATGGAATCTTCTCAATTACATTATGATTCTGGCACCATGATTACAAAACTTTTAATTCACATGCAAATAAATTTAGATTGGTGTCTTCCAAACTCTTGTGTCTGATAAATATTTTCTTTTTTCATATTGATGTAAATACAACTTAAATAATCCTTTCCTTTATAGCAACATTCTCAGTGTGATGTAGACTATCAAAAATGATTCTAGGTGGTAAGATAGCACATAGTTATTTTCCTTCCAAATTAAAAAGATAAATCAAATCTTAGTGGATTTCTTTATCTTAATAATTAAGATTAAAACAGTGTTACCAGTTTTGTTGGCAGATGAACCTCTTATATTAGGCAGAGGGAGAAGAGGAAGTTTGAATTGGTATTGCAAGCATCAAAGTAGAAAATAGGTGGCAAGTAAAAAATACAGAGAGAAAATAGCCTGTTAGGTTTTGGTGAGTTAGAAGGAATCTTGTGATAGCATTTTAAATTCAGATGGGTAAGGACTAAAGTGGGCCACAAGCTAGGCAGTTGTTTGTGAATTGTCTGTAGGGAAAAGCAAAGCTTTCCACTCTGTTAAGAAGAGAAACAAGAACAAGCAAAAAGAAAAATACATAAGTGTGCTCAGAAATCAAACTTAAGCATATTGGGGATTGCTATATGAACCATTTCCATCTATTCTGCCAAATAAGAGAAATTGAAACAATTTAGTTCAAAGAAGTGATGAATTAAAAACATACCAAGTATTTTTCTGACTTTCTCCTAAAAACAGAGCTTTCCCTTCATCTTTCTGGATCTTGTTTTGGACGATTTCTTTTAATCTCTCTATATTACGTATTTTGATGAGTGACCAGTAGTTTCAACATGCCTGTCCAATTTCCCAAGCCAGGCTTGCTGACCTCACCCTCACAGAAGATCCGGAAACAACACTGCAACCCAACACTAGCTCCACCCAGCTATGGCTTGAGAACAGTCCTGCCCACCCAGGATCGATTTATTATAGAAATAACTTTAGTACAATGACTTTCCCCCCGCTATTTATTGAATTAGCTGGATTAATTGAAAGCCTTTTGTTGGTGTTTCTAAGAGATTTTTAAAATAGATACAAACAAGCATTTTATATGCCACTGAATAACAGCACATTTAGAAGCACTTCCCGGAAGAAACTCAATGGCCTCCATGGTCCAAAAAGTGTCATTAAACTACAGAGTAGGGCACAGTAGAAGTGGTGACAGAGGATGTTAACCTACATGGTTTCCCAAGATCATGTGATTTCTCCAAATAGTGCTGCTTGTTAAGGAAAGAGCCCATGTCTCTTTCACTCCAAGCTCCTCTGGCCCTCTTATAGAAATACGCTTCTATTCCTAAATTATGCTACTGTGCTAATGTTCTCTCTTTTGCATTAACTTTGACATGATAATGGGCAATGTTGGCAAGTCCTATTAATTACACCAAAGAAACAGAGTTTGGCTATAGTGTTTCACACTAAAACACAATTTTTACACAGAAGAGATTCCATGGCATTCCCTATTGAATTTCAATAATAGGTTATTTAAAACCACCATGTGAGTAATTCAGCTATGCACGTTCATGACTGATAGTCACTGTAATAACTACTCACATTTTAGATCATTTAGAGAAAAAGTATAAGCTGGGTTCACACAGTTGGAAAAGCTAGGCAAAAAGTCTGAATAGTAATGGCACCAACGTTTTCCATTTCAGGGAAGAAATGGGCATATTTAATCGTCCTTTATAGGATCTCTGATATAACCTAAGGTTAGGGAAGGCATTAAGGACCTTGATGAAAATTTTTCTGTAAGTATTGACCTTGATTAAAAATTTTACATGAAAGAATTGTCCTAGTCACTTAAAGTCGAAAAGGCAGAGTAAGTCTTCCTTGAACTTGCCCAGAAAGTGATTTCTCTAATATTTACTTTACAAAATAGAATCTAGAGCAAAAGTTTTCTCTAACTCACAAATCCTGGATGTAAACTGCTTCTGTTTGTTTTTGCTATTTCTCCCGTGAACTTCCATCGGGATACACTAACTCTGTAGTACCTGGATGAGACTTAAGGATCAAATGTTGAAACCTTGCTATATTGTTTCATTTTGCACTTTCAAGCGTACTCTTTTATGTAGTTTGGCCAAACCAAAACTCAGTCTGACTGGTTTCCTAGCGTCAAAACTTCAAATGCAAAAGGCAGCAGGGTTTTTGCTTTTCATTATTCTCTTAAGAAATTTTCTGATCATACCACACTCTTTGCTGCTTTTCAGATATTCCGGGGTACTATTTTGCCTACGTAATTATTCATACGGTTCACAGAAAAGAGAAGGTGTGCTTGCGTTATTCAGAAGGATACAAAACTTCATGTTTGCTATGACATCATGCTCACTCACATCTTTAAATTTCTGAGGACTTATACAGAGCGTGATGATGGATTTCAATTCCTTTCTTAGAATCACTCAGCCTTGCTAACCAGAGCAAATCTTCTGTTGCAGGAGCCTGGACTTCTGGGATTTGTTGACACATTGATATCTTTTCTTACAGCCACCATGGGACTACAATTTCTGGTAATGCAACATGGTTGGGCATGGAAATAGACAAGCAATGGTGTGAGGTATATTAGAAATATAATGGAAACATATTGCAAGGGATGGCACAATTTGGAAGATATATGCCAATATTACATCCTGGCAAAGGCAAAAGCATCCCAGCTTTTTTTTTTTTTTTTTTTTTTGAGACAGAGTCTCACTCTGTTGCACTGGCTAGAGTGCCGTGGTATCAGCCTAGCTCACAGCAACCTCCAACTCCTGGGCTCAGGCGGTCCTCCTGCCTCAGCCTCCTGAGTAGCTGGGACTACAGGCATGTGCCACCATGCCTGGCTAAGTTTTTCTATATATTTTTAGTTGGGCTAATTAATTTCTTTGTATTTTTTTTTTTTTTTATTAGAGACGGGGTCACACTTTTGCTCAGGCTGGGTTTCAAACTCCTGACCTTGAGCTATCCACCTGCCTTGGCCTCCCAGAGTGCTAGGATTACAGGCATGAGTCACCGTGCCCAGCTGCAACCCAGCTTTTGAAAAACTCAGGAATACATTCACCTCTACTCTAGCAATTTAGATTGTTAAGTAGAGAGAACAAAAGATTTTTTTCTTTTTTAACTTTAACAAAGCTATATTAAATTCATGAGTTCTGGGAACCTGGAACCAGGGCATTCTACTCTGCAGACAGGTACCTAAGGCCAGCCACAGCATTAGGCCTCAAGAAGGTAGAAAAATATTGAATCATCTATTAAGAACCACATGAACAAGTATCCTTGGCCAAAAATATCACATATTTTAACCTTGGACATGTGCAAGGCTTTGGTTCTTTAAGAAATTCTATAAAAATTAAACTATCTTGGGGATTTCTAGCATATCATTGTTTTATCATTTAGGTAACTAGAAGAGGAAAGAGGAAAAAAGTAGAAGTGTTTCAGAGATAATATTTATTAGCTTCACAATTTCTGGAAAAATGGTGCCGATAGACTTGCTCCATCCAGGGTTGCCACAAACCTTCAATTTGTAAAAACACACAGTTATCTATGAAGTGCAATAAAGTGAAGTACAATAAAACAAGGTATGCCTGTACCATTTTTACTTGTCAACTAAAAAAGGAAAAAAAAAAGACAAAAATAGAAGCCCAAATTTTATTATTAGATTCAATTGAAAAAAATATTACATTTAAATAAATATTACGCTGGTGAAAATAATTACACCAGTTAAATATTACAAATATTTCAAATATTACACTGGTGAAAATAACTTAAAGACTATACATTTTTTTAATTGAAAGTTGGCATGACTGTGATTCATAAAGAAAATCACTATTTTACTTGAACTTTTCCATCACTATGATTTATAGAGAGAATTGCTATTACACTTGAACTTGAACTGCCAAAATGGAAATTAAAGTTATGAGTAGGCTGGGCACCATTGGCTCACGCCTGTAATCCTAGCACTCAGGGAGGCCAAAGTAGGAGGATCACTTGGAGCTAAGGAGTTCAAGACCAACCTGAGCAAGAAGAGTGAGACCCAATCACTACTAAAAATAGAAAAAATTAGCCGGGTGTGGTAGTACGTGCCTGTAGTCCCAGCTGTTTGGGAACCTGAGGGAGGAGGATTGCTCCTTGAGCCCAAAAGTTTGAGGTTGCTGTGAGCTAGGCTGATGGATGCCACGGCACTCTAGCCTGGGCAACAGAGTGAGACTCTGTCTCAAAAAACAAAACAAAACAATGTTATGAGTACAATAGTGATTTCCCCATCCTACACATCAAAATATATAAAGTTTTAATTGAACAAATTTGCTCGTTGGTTGTTAATTTAGCTAATATAGGTTCTATTGACAACAACACTATTCATAGAAAATAAAATATCTAACCTATTTCAGTTTTCTTAAAACTCATCACAGAGAAGTTGGTCTCACGATCGTAAGTTGGTAATAATGGAAGAAGTGATTTTGAAGCTGTTTCAGCAAGGTCAAGATATTTATTTTTAACTTTTATCCAGGATGAGTGAATCAAGTGATGCTGTATTTTCAAAATCCATCATGAATGCTTCATCAGTAGCCAGTGCCAACAATTTATCCTGAAAGTTATTGTTACATTTAATTCAACTTCTGATGACATAAATCGATTTTGGGTGCCATTAATATTTGATAAGTGAGCCTTCTTTTCACGAAAAAGGAATTTAAATCATTCTATCAAATTTATATGGTGCTTGCTGATAGCTTTCCATAGATATGAATTATCAAGATCACTACCTCCCTACCTGATAATTGTTATTAAATTCTGGGCCACATCATAGCAGTCTGTAGATACTCTGTTATTTCAAGCATCTCACTTTAGTTTTTGCCTTTACGTCTTACCTGCCATCGAAGAACATGTTACATTCCTTCCTCGCATGGAGGTATTAAAATGATTAAAAATAGCAAAGGTACTGGACAGATCTAACAAGTCTGGATGCTCAATTCACAACTTTAAAATGTTGATAGCAAATTCATTTCTCTTATTGAAGAGATACTGAGATTTTACCCTGCAGTCCAAACATTTGCAATAAAAGTTCTCTTCTTGATAGGCACTGTACCTCAACATGCAACAGCAATTTATGACCCAGCTTTCATTTTATCTCCTAACAGAGACAATAATGTCAAATTTGACGCTTTGGGTTTTCGGTGATACACAATTTTTATTATATCACTAAACACATTATTTAGTGCCTCTAAATTTTTTTTTTTTAAATATCAAAACATTGCAGAGAGGTAAGAAAGCGTGGAGATTAATATTCCGGCACCAGCTCCTAAATCCGGATGATTACTCCAGAATGCTTCCTCGTCTTTGCAGCTGTACCAGCAGAGAGCATCCTCCTACGCAGAACCTGAACTCCAGATTAAATATTTTTATACGCTTCAGGTTTAGTTGTGCTTTTAAGCAACGAAGCTAAAAAATTTTCATGCACAAATTGTATATACACTGGAGGGATTGTCATGCTGAGAGTATCGCTACACTGTATTTGTTAGCTGCAATAAAAAATGCTTTCATTTATTCTGCGAGTATTTTTCCATACCATTAGTTTGCTTCTCAAGTTGGCCTGTGGTGTCATTGAAAAGTGCTATTTGAGCTATCTTCTTGGCTGCAACCCCACCCATGATATTCAGGCTAATGCCTATAAAGGGGTCTTTCACTAAAAATCCAGCAATTACATATACATATACCGTCAGTTTTAGCAGCCCACAGTGCTACTTACAATACGCTCAAAAAATATTGCTGATGACGTATAAAATATTAAACATTTATTTGCATCGGATTTTTATTTCATACTCTTTCTTTTATAGGATACTTTTGGTTTTGAACATTTTTTTATGCTTTGAACTTAAAAGCTATTTAAGTTTTTGTTGGTTCCATTGCGCCATTAGCCAGTACATTATCCAGTACGTACTGTAGTGTGAACACTTCGTCATGAATTATGGCCACTAAACAGAATTAATATAAAAGAGACTATACTTCTGAATAAACTAATATAAGCTTTTTAGTTGTCATTTCGTCAGAATCACTTTCATCACTATAATTTAACATATTGCTGCTGCTGTATTTTGAAGAGTGATATATTCTCTTGATGAAAGAGTCCAGCAAAGCTTGCTTGCATCACCATAGTTCAATTAGAGTTAAAAATAAATACTATGCATTTTACTTCCTTAATTGAGTTAATAATGTTAAACTATAAATTAAAAAGAGGATGGGTTAGAAATGGAGGTGATTTGAAAACTAAGTTAGGAATGTAGATAAATATTTAGATATTTTTGTAAATTTTTATAAATTTAAAATTTATACAATTTTAAATTTAGATATTTATAATATATTAAAATTGTATTAAAATATAAATATTAAATTTATATGTTTTTATAAATTTAATATATTTATATAATTTTGGTTTATAGTTATCAAAGTAAGTAATTACATACTATAATATGGTCTTTTTTTTTTTTTAAGACAGTCTCACTCTGTTGCGCAGGCTAGAGTGAGTGCCGTGGCGTCAGCCTAGCTCACAGCAACCTCAAACTCCTGGGCTCAAGCGATCCTCCTGCCTCAACCTCCCTAGTAGTAGCTGGGACTCCAGGCATGCGCCACCACGCCCAGCTAATTTTTTCTATATATTTTTAATTGGTGAATTAATTTCTTTCTATTTATAGTACAGACGGGGGTCTTGCTCTTGCTCAGGCTGGTTTTGAGCTCCTGACCTTGAGTGATCCTCCCGCCTTGGCCTCCCAGAGAGCTAGAATTACAGGCGTGAGCCACCACGCCTGGCCTATAATATGGTCTTAATGGATACATGTAAGTATTAATTGCCGTTCTGGTAATTAACGGCTTTTAAAGCCTCCACACAGAGTGAACCAATGCCAGAGAACAAAACCAGAGGAAAGAGACGAGTTTATTCGGGGAACTTATGGGCCAGGGTACTGGTGGCAGCAGTCAGGGCAGTTCTCCGCGACGCACCAGGAAGCAGCAGGTGGTTGGTTATACAGGGGAGCACAAACAAAGAAACACTAACTTGGGATGTGGTGTGTGCCCCCAGGTAGAGCAGGGCAGTCTTCCATAAAGGTCCCTATAAGGTCCACGTGGCCTCAGCTGCTTTCTGTGGGGTGTTGGGGTGGGCAAGGGGGAGGTGGCCTGTCCCCTGCGGCTTTCTTTGTTTTGGCTCTTTTGCCTTCCTTGAGTGGGGTTGGGGCCAGCCAGGCTCCCCAGTGACCGCCCCCCCCCATGTCTCCTGCTCTTTGTTACTGACCACACAAGCGTGGAAACACTAAAACCACTCAAAAACACAGGCGCCCTGATGGCGTGCTTCTGTGTCCTGACAATGGCAGATTGTCATAAACGTTTTCAAGGACTCTCCGTCTTGTGCTTCTGTTGTCACAGCCATTGAGAAACTAGCTCGGGTACCGGCACCGATGCAGGGGTCACACCCTGAGTAGCACGGGCGTCACACGCAGTTGTGATTCCCGAAGAGGTAAACCGAGATCCTGGGCTACCTCCCCGATGTGGACCCTGAGTGTGTAGCAGAGAGGACTGAGAACTAACGAGAGACAGAGTGACTCCAGAGGGTGCAGAGTCCAGCTCCAAATAGAAGGATTTGATCTTGTAGCCGCAGGTATTGGGAGCCAGCATAGCGAGCCAGCATAGCATTCTCTGCAGGAGAGTAACAGGATGATCGTCCAAATAAAACATATGCGAGCAAGAGCTTCTTCTATACCTTGCCATGTTTAAAGTTAAGTGACGTTGGGATTCCAGTATCAGATAAACTTACAGGGACGTTGTATAAGACCTTAACCTGGTGCTCCACGAGAAGACTCTCTTAATATTTAATTGTCTTTTGAAAGTTGCTGTTCGTTCAATGACTTGGGCGGTTTCCAGGTCACTCCATTCCCAACAGCTATGTGACATGCATTAGCCATGACCACTGGAGCATGAAGAATTAGGCAGCTACAGAAGGCATGAGGGAACTGTAAAAATTCAAGGCCTGAAAGTGGCAGTGTTAAGTTGCAATTAGCCTGTTTTTATTAGTTTTAGAATGACATTTCGGTAATGTACATTAAATTGCAAATAGCAAAACAGAACATAGAGCCTCATTGCTTTAATATTTTTTTTTTAAAAGAGTTTCATGAGCACATTATGGTAAAGATAGTCTGAATTAATTTAAAACCATTAATTATTTCAGGGATACAATAGATATTATACGTTGCCTATTAAACATCCATTTCCTCTTTTTTAATTGGCACCCATGGCTTTCCCACATACACACGAGCTTTTGGGAAAGGTTGACTTCTTCCCCAGCTCTACCAGCGGGAGAGAAAAATGAGCCACAATTTAGACAGAGATAAAATGGGACATGACTCACGCCTGACATTTCTTGTCATCTCACAATTATCTCCTCTTAGACTGTGTCCAACTCACAAAAAAAGATAATCACGTTCTTCTAGAGAAAGAGCAAAGAACCTTATTTAATGGCAGAAACAGCCTTTGAAGAATGAGGATTGGAGGAGAGTAACTGATTACATAGTTCTTTTTCTCTTTTCAGGTCACTTGTGGAGATC
>VSMD01006539.1:0-69371 GCA_008750895.1 Mirza zaza
ATGGTGATATAGCACATCTTATATTTTCCTGGTTAGAGCTGGAACCCATACTACTAAGTGAAGTATCCCAAGAATGGAAAAACAAGCACCACATATATTCACCAGCAAACTGGTATTAACTGAGCAGCACCTAAGTGGACACATAGGTACTACAGTAATAGGGTATTGGGCTGGGGGGAGGGAGAAGGGGGATGGGTATATACATACATAATGAGTGAGATGTGCACCATCTGGGGGATGGTCATGCTGGAAACTCAGACTTGTGGGGGGAAGGAGGGAAAGGGCATTTATTGAAACCTTAAAATCTGTACCCCCATAATATGCTGAAATTAAAAAAAAAAAGAAACCAAGTTTAAACATAAAGACTGTCTTAATGAGCTGCTATAATAAAATACAACAAAGAACTAAAAAAAAAAAAAAAAAAAAAAAATTTGTTACAGCAGCTGTTCTGGCCCAGTTGCTCACTCCCTCCAAAAAAACCATTTATAAAACCCAAGGCTCTCCCCTCCCTTGGCATGGAGCTCTTTTCCACCTCTACCCATCTGCAACCAGATGTTCAAATAAACAGCATTTTGCTACACATGAGGCTTTGTGTGTCTCCCTCTTCTGAACCTAACAGTAGCCACTCTTTAATAAACAGTGGCTGGTGGGTGGGGAAGGGGCACAGGGTTCCAGGCCACTTCTAGGAAAATGGTTACTCTTGCTGAGTGGAAAGCATAGAGTGGGTGAGGAGAAAAATAAACAGGAAAGAAGTTCCTAGCAACATGCATATGAACAACAATGAACAGAATATGAGAAAACGCAAGTACTTATCAAAGTTATCGGATTATTTATGATGCTATTCTGTTAAATTTTGTATTTTAGAAGAGCAAATATAACACAGCACTTAAAAATTAAAACTTTGGGCTGGGCATGGTGGCTCACACCTCTAATCCCAGCATTCTGGGAGGCCAAGGTTGGAGGATTGCTTAAGGTCAGGAGTTTGAGACCAGCCTGAGCAAGAGCCAGACCTTGTCTCTACTAAAAATAGAAAAAAAAAAAAATAGCTGGGCAACTAAATATAGAAAAAAATATTAGCCGGGCATGGTGGCGCATGCCTGTAGTCTCAGCTACTCAGGAGGCTGAGGCAGCAGGATTCCTTGAGCCCAGGAGTTTGAGGTTGCTGTGAGCTAGGCTGATGTCATGAGACTCTAACCCGAGCAACAGAGCAAGACTCTGTCTAAAAAAAAAACCTGAAACTTTGGTGTCACACATCCCAGCGGCACTACATACAAGCTACATAGTATTTTTTTTTTTTTTTTTTTGAGACAGTCTCACTTTGTTGCCTGGGCTAAAGTACCATGGCATCAGCCAGGCTCCCTGCAACCTCAAACTCCTGGGCTCAGAAGATCCTCCTGCCTCAGCCTCCAGAGTAGCTGGGACTATAGGCATGCGCCACCATGCCCGGCTAACTTTTTCTATATAATTTAGTTGGCCAATTAATTTTCTATTTTTAGTAGAGATGGGGTCTCACTCTTAAACTCGTGACCTTGAGTGATCATCCTGCCTCGGCCTCCCAGAGTGCTAGGATTACAGGCATGAGCCACCGCACCCGGGCAACAAGCTACATAGTCTTGTGTCAGTTATTTAACTTCAAATGTAGGAAATAATATCTGTCCAGAAGTTAAGGATGCAAGGAGTTAACCTATGAAATACACTTACCGTTGCGGCAATGTGTACAGCTAGTGCTACAGCTCTCGACGTGGGAAAGAACCGAGCGGCACACGAAGAGTCGGAGAACAGCCTTTATTCAGCCAGCAGGCTCAGCATAGCCAGTGTTACAGCTCTCTCCCTGTTTTCCTATCTTCTGACTCTTCTGCCCTTGTTCTCGTCCTGCTTTTATACCCTTGGTAGGGCTCAAAAAGTGTCCAATCAACTACAAGCTTTAACACCCAATCAGCAACAAGCTTTAACATCCAATCAGCAAGAAGCTTTAACATCCAATCAGCAACAGTGGGATTCAAAAACTACCCAATCAGGATTATGCAAGCAGTGCAGCCGGAAACAGGCAGTGGCACATGACCCCGGTGGCACGTGGGTCCCCGGGAAGCTCTCTGCTGTGGGGGCCCTGGCCCCAGCAGCGTGTCTTCCAACTGGCCACTCGCAGCGCTGGCCCGTGGAGATGTGGAGCGACAGGGAGGAGGCAAGCGGCTGAGTCCTGGAGCCCGACATCTTCTGTGTCATTAGTACCGTAATTGGGTCATAGTAATGGCCTTATAAATAGTAGCTGATATTATTTATGATTTTTCCTTAATTGGTTTTTTATTTTTTATTTATTTTTAAAAATAATTTATATTTTATCTCTTTATTTTTTTATTTAATTTTTTGAATTTATTCTTATTCAAGAGAATAAGATCTTAATTGTTTAAAATACCACGTTAACAACAAATAAAAAGTGGAAAAGGGGGGAAATTTCAGCTGCTAAGTCTGAAGCAAGTCACAAATGGTTCTTTGGCCGGGCCTTGGGGTGAGCCAGTCGGGTGCTTTCCTGTGGTGGAGGTCAGTGGTTCCTGAGATAGACAGTCTGCAGAGCTGCACTGCTGTATTGATTAACTGTGAAGGAATCTAACAATAGCAGAACCATTAGCAGCATCTCCTGAGAGCCATCTGGCATTGATTTTTCCACTGTGCTTCCTGAGGGAGGACTCTCTGGAGCCTTAAAGTGAAGGAAACATCGATTCTTCTCTTACCTCTGCAACTGCTGACTTAGAATCACCTGATTTTTTTTTTCTTATATTCACTTTGATAACACAGAGAATGCTAGAAAAAGCGCACTGCTATGTCATATAAAAAGTCATTACTTCTGTCTCTTTTTTAAAAAGTATTACTGGGGTACAAATATTTGTGGTTATATGGATCACTTTTTTTTTTTTTTTTTTTGAGACAGAGTCTCACTCTGTTGCCTGGGTAGAGTGCCATGGCATCAGCCCAGCTCACAGTAACCTTAAACTCCTGGGCTCAGGCAATCCTCCTGCCTCAGCCTCCTGAATAGCTGGGACTTACAGGCATGTGCCACCATGCCCAGCTAATTTTTTCTATATATATATTAGTTGGCCAATTAATTTCTATTTGTAGTAGAGATGGGGTCTCGCTCTTGCTCAGGCTGGACCTTGAGCAATCCACCCGCCTCGGCCTTCCAGAGTGCTAGGATTACAGGCGTGAGCCACCGTGCCCCGGCCTATGGATAGCTTTTATAATGCTTGAGTCATGGTCGTAAGTGTGCCCATCATCCAGATAGTGTTCATTGTATCTATTAGGTAGGTTTTTGCCCATCTTCCCCTCCTCCCCACCTCAAAAAAGGGCCTTTATTTCTGAGTTGGGCCTTATACGAACCAAGTGCCCTGTGGTTCAGTTTAAAATTTTTGTTTGATCTTTATTCCTATAAGTTTTATGTTAAGGGTGGAATTAATCCACAGTTAATGTTAATTTTATGTTACCCTAACATCAAAATTGTTTCATTTAAAGTCTGCTTGTCCACCGATCGTGCTGGCTCATGCCTGTAATCCTAGCACTCTGGAAGGCCAAGGTGGGAGGATTGCTTACGATGAGGAGTGTGATACCAGCCTAAACAAGAGTAAGACCTTGTTGCTACTAAAAATAGAAAAATTAGCTGGGCGTGGTGGCGCATGCCTGTTAGTCCCAGCTACTTGGGAGGCTGAGGCAGGAGTGTTGTGGCAATGTGTACAGCTAGCGTTACAGCTCTTATCACAGATCTTATTCATTTGACTGGAGAAAGAACCGAGTGGCACACGAGGAGTCGGAGAACAGCCTTTATTCTTCTACAACAGGCTCAGCACACCTAGTGTTACAGCTGTCTTTGTGTCTTTGAATGTTCTTCCCTTCTTGCCCTTCTGCCCCTGCTTTTATACACTTGGTAGGGCTCAAGAAGCGTCCAATCAACTACAAGCTTGAACATCCAATCAGCAACAAGCTTTAACATCCAATCAAAAACAGTGGATTCCAAAATCATTCAATCAGGATCACACAAACAGCGTGGCTGGAAACAGGCTGCAGCACGTGGGCCTGGGGGCATTCCAGCACGCGGGGGGGGGGGGGGGGGGGGGGGGGGCGCCGCGGTCCTGGCGGGACTGTGTGCCGTAGGCCCGGCCCCAGCAGTGTGCCCTCCAACTGGTCACGTGCAGCACTGGCCCTCGGAGATGCAGAACTATGGGGAGGTGGCAAGCTGCGTCCCGGCGCCAACCATTTTTCGCATCAAGAGGATGGCTTGAGCCCAGAAGTTGGAGGTTGCTGTGAGCTAGGCTGACGCCATGGCACTCTACTCAGGGCAATGGAGTGAGACTCTGTCTCAAAAAAAATAAATAATTAAAAAATAAAGTCTGCTTGTCCTTTGTATTACTGCTACTCTACAGATTATTATGAATAACTTCCATTTTTGACCAACTTTTTGGATTTTCATTCTGCTCTGGCAATGGAGGCTGGATGATTCTCTGAAACAAATCTAATAAAGTACATAACCATGACCTTTTTTGTTTGTTAGTTTATATATTATGGTCAGCAATCATAAACATGAAAATTAAATATCAAGGAAGCTTAGAGCTGCTCTCTTTTTCTTTAAGTAGAATCATCTTAAATCAGGCTCATATGTAAAAAAAATTTAATAGCTTTCAATTTGATGGGTTGTATCCACATGTTTCTAATCACAAATTTGCTCACTATGGCATCGTTGGTATTTTAATAGTAGCTGCTCTAATATATTGGAAAGGAAGCCAGTTTTGTTTTAGGATCAATAGAAGAAGAAAATAGACTAATGCCATTTGTCAGATTGATAAACTAAATAAACTAAAACACAAATGTAGTATATTATTATCATGCTGGATCCACCCAGTACCTTGAAGAAAGATTTATGGATTTAAGTTAGTTCCATTCATATGATCTTTTATACACTCTTGGATACTGTGCTTTTAATAAACTTCTATTGCCAGTGATGATATATTGCTTTGGTCTATCGTACTAAAGTGGAGAAATGCTACACTTTTCTTTTGATGATCCGAGTTGAAGTCTTAAAATTAATAAGCTTCATTCTGGTGTCCACTGAATCACATGTCTTCCTTCAACATCTGTTACCAATTGTAAAGGGACAGGTAGTCACCTCATTCAGCTGTCACGCCACCTAACCGGGCAAGGTGCCAACTGTGAGACAGTCATGTGTACCTAGCTTGGTATCTAGAGAGTTGCCATACACCATGTCATCACCCATCTGACCCCTGGGTGCACCTCTACTTTTGTTCATGGCCCCTAAACTCTAAGTGGACCACTTCTCTCCACTTCCTCTGTCTCAGATTTTCTATTGCTTATACAAAGGATGGAAAAACCAAATATTAACAGGAAAAAAAAAAGGAACACAAATACTGCACAAAATGTATTTGCTCTAATGCTTTCTTATAGGCAGTTAGTTGTTTACTTCAACATCTGAGGATAACATGGCTCTTTCACATAGCGCAAGTAAATTGGAATTTGATATGATATCCAAAAGTGACACCCACAACTCTTTTTTTTTTTTTTTGATAAAGATGAAATACCTTTTTTTTTTTTGAGACAGAGTCTCGATTTGTTGCCCAGGCTAGAGTGAGTGCCATGGCGTCAGCCTAGCTCACAGCAACCTCAAACTCCTGGGCTCAAGCAATCCTGCTGCCTCAGCCTCCCGAGTAGCTGGGACTACAGGCATGTGCCACCATGCCCAGCTAATTTTTTCTATATATATTAGTTGGCAAATTAATTTCTTTCTATTTATAGTAGAGACAGGGGTCTCGCTTTTGCTCAGGCTGGTTTCGAACTCCTGACCTTGAGCAATCCTCCCACCTCGGCCTCCCAGAGTGCTAGGATTACAGGCGTGAGCCACCGTGCTTGGCCTGACACCCACAACTCTTAACACTATGTTATTGTTTAAGAGACGTTGCCTGCTTAGCTTGAGGCACAGAATAGCTCTTAGCACTAATCTTCCCAAAAGTTTCTGCATTAAATCCATACACTAGTTTTTGTTGCCATCTTTAGATCATTAGGATTTAACTATACCATAATTTGTGTGTATCTATTTCTCAGCTGCCCTGTGTTTCAAATTATGTAGGCATAGGCTAGAAATAAATGGTGCGTTAGGCCTATTTATATACTTGAGTTTTCTGTTTGTAAAATAAGAATAATAAAGTTTATATCTGCTTTATTCTGGGGATAATCTTTAAACTATAAGATATTTTAAGTTACCTATGCTGTTCCTTAAAAAATGAAATCTACCTGTTTTCACCATATTCTATATTATTTTCTAGATTTGAGAATTTAGAGTGCTAAGCTTTTTTTTCTTTTCTTTTTAAGAGAGAGGGTTTCTGTTTCTTTCTTTTATTTTTTCTTTCTTTATTTTTTGAGATAGCTAAGAAAGGACCCAGATTCCTGTATTTCTCTGTTGCTCAGGCCAGAGTGGTGGAGTGGTGTGATCATAGCACATTGTAACCTTAAACTCCTGGGTTCAAGAAATCCTCCTGTCTCAGTTTCCAGAGTAACTGATACTATAGGCAGGCACCACCACACCCAGCTAATTTTAAAAATTTTTTGTAGAGATGAGGTCTCACTACATTGCCCAGGCTGGTCTTGAACTCCTGGCTTCAAGTGTTCCTGCTTCTTGGGCCTCCCAAAGTGCTGGGTACAGGCGTGAGCCACAGCCCTTGGCCAAGAAAAAATTGTAAGGAAACATATGGTGGCCTGGCGTGGTGGCTCACGCCTGTAATCCTAGCACTCTGGGAGGCTGAGGCGGGTGGATTGTTCCAGGTCAGGAGTTCGAAAACAACCTGAGCAAGAGCAAGACCCTGTCTCTACTATAAAATAGAAAGAAATTAATTGGCCAACTAATATATATAGAAAAAATCAGCCGGGCATGGTGGCGCATGCCTGTAGTCCCAGCTACTCGGGAGGCTGAGGCAGCAGGATTGCTTGAGCCCAGGAGTTTGAGGTTGCTGTGAGCTAGGCTGACGCCAGGGCACTCACTCTAGCCTGGGCAACAACAAAAAAAAGCAACATATGGTATCAAACTCTGCTCTACCACATAAGGAGTGTCTGGCTTTAGGCAAGTTACTTAAGTGCTCTGAACCTCAATTTTGAGAAAGGGGTAAGAAAAAAAGAAGTGTTGCTGTAAACATTAAACTATACAAACATATGTATACATATATATATGTGCATGTATGTATATGTATATACATGCTTTGTTATAACACTGACACATACATACACATATATATACATATATTATATTTAACATCTTGCACGTTCCATAATAATCAAAATAATAGCTATTGTTATTTTTATTATTATCTACTAACTTAAAGGAGCCTTCCATAATGAGAGCATATTTATATAATATGCATTCATATGTACCAATAAAATATATTTTCACTTATCCTAGGTGAAAGATATAATCTAACTGTATTATTTAAGTCTAATGCCAGCACAGGAAGCAATCACATTTTTTGAAATTAAAGCCTGAGGCACTGACATTCTTATGTAATAAAAGATGGTTAGTTGTATAGGTAATAGAAGAATGTCTAGTGGAAAATTATTTATATAGTTGTTGGTATTGTGCAGTAAAAAAAAAAATAACAAAAAGATCCTATAATTGTATGCAATTAACTGTGGACTACTTTTGTTATGCTGCTTCTAATTTGGCTTTAAACTACTATTTAAATAATTTATTGTTATTCATTTTCTCCCCATGTGTGACCTCCCTCCCCAGATAGATTATATCTCCTATAAATAGGCCAGTGCTTTCCAAGTAATCTACTTAATGACCTAATTTTTATTTCAAATGTGTTGATCTGAAATGTTGAAAGATGCAATGTGAATGCTTTCACCTCCGTGGCAATCGGTTTACTTATGTGAAAATGAGAGGATTGGGTCAGATGCCCTTATTGAAAAGAAACAACCAAAATGTGGGGTTGATTCAAACATCACCTAGTTTTGTTGTTGACTGACAACTACTGAAATATTCACTGAGTAATTCCTGAAGTGAGACAGCATGCTTTGAGAACATGCTATAATGTGATTATCCACAGGTGAACTAGGTTGCAGTGGTCAAGATGTCGTGGCAACAGCTGTTCCCAACATGCCATCGGGGAAACCTACCCACAAACAGCAGTGTGATTGACTAGCAGAAAAAGTGAGGGAAATATTCAAGTTTGAAAAACCAATTATGGGCCGGGCACGGTGGCTCACGCCTGTAATCCTAGCACTCTGGGAGGCTGAGGCAGGTGGATTGCTCAAGGTCAGGAGTTCAAAACCAGCCTGAGCAAGAGCGAGACCCCGTCTCTACTATAAATAGAAAGAAATTAATTGGCCAGCTAATATATATAGAAAAAATCAGCCAGGCATGGTGGCGGATGCCTGTAGTCCCAGCTACTTGGGAGGCTGAGGCAGCAGGATTGCTTGAACCCAGGAGTTTGAGGTTGCTGTGAGCTAGGCTGACGCCATGGCACTCACTCTAGCCTGGGCAACAAAGCAAGACTCTGTCTCAAAAAAGAAAAGAAAAGAAAAACCAATTATGTTGCAATCAAGGCAGAAGATCTAGGGCCTTGCTTGGCTGGCTTACCTGGAGGAACTTATAAATCCTTCACTCAGCAGAATTTCATTTGTGATGATGTCCTTCTCACTTTAAGAGATATTTTAAGACAGAAAGGTTGCCTTTCCACTATGTGAAGACACAGCTGGAAAGCACCATCTATGACCCAGAAAGTGGGCTTTCACCAGACACTAAATCTGCCAGTGCCTTAATCTTAGACTTCCCAACCTCTAGAACTGTAAGAAATACATTTCTGTTGTTTATAAGCTAAAGAAAAAAAACAGAGAGAGAGAGAGAGAGAGAATGGTGGTCTCCTTTTATCATCAGATAAATCAGATTGCAAACAGGTGCTAAACACCAAGATCACATCTCAGATGTTTGCATTTCTGTAGAATACTATGAATCTTTATCACCCTTGATAGGTTTATAGATAAGAATTTTAAAAAATTATCTTTGTATAATAAATTCAGAAATATCTGTTTCAGTGCCCCCATATTTAACCAGCGTAATGTCGTCCAGTTGTGTTGAGGCACAATCATGGACAGAGTATGTTACAGTGAATGTGAGTAACTCCCTTGGCTCCTGACATCTCTGCTGTTGTCAAAGCAACCTGAAGAATCTGCTGCTGCCCATCAAGTGGAACCGTATTTCCCCAATAATGGTCTGTTGACTACTGCGTCAGTCAGTCAGCACTAGCTGGGGGGCTGTTAAAAATGCAATTGCTGTAGTTCACCCGGCCCACTGAATGGGGCCAGTGGAACAATCTCCTCAGGTGATCCTGATGCAAGATAAAGTCTGAGAACCCTTTACAGAAACAGCGATTTGTCAAAATTGCAGGTATGGCTCTGTCATTCTTCTACCTGAACTCTTAATTGGCTCCCCAAAGCCACAGAAGCAAGTTGAAAATTATTAACCTGTCAAATTACAGATTTCTTGAGCTCAATTCTGCCTAGGTCTCTAGTTTGTTTTTCTTTTTTTTCCTCCTTACTGCCGGTATGTGCTTAAAATTCCACCAGCAAGGAACTATTTGCAGACTCTCTGAACAGAGCTTGCTGCTTCCTGCTTTCTTGTCTGGGCTCATCAGGTCCTCTCTATCTGGAATACTATGCCTTTGTCTCTTTCTTTGCAGGCCCCTCTATCTGGAATGTTATTTCTTTCTCCCTCCTCTTCCTTACCTCCCCGGATGAAGTTAACACGACTGCTTTCACTGTGTAGATCTCTACCATTGGTTTTATCATATTCAATTATAAATGTAAAAGCAATTTATCTGTTCATATTACCTAGTTGGTCATGAAAGCCTTGAGGACACGATAGATGTGTCAGTTAGTTTGGTTATAGGCAACATAACTCAACTCTGAATAAATTAAACAAGAAGGAAGTAAGTATGGGTAAGATGCTACATAGCTAGGAGATTGAAAAAGAAGTGTATCAACTATACTTAGGAAAGACAGACACTAGGGAAGCTACAGATCACAGCAATAGGAACTCCTGCCCATGCCAGGAGAGGGCTGTGAAGGATGAAAAGCGGAGACCGTCAGTGGCAGCCCCACTGAAGTCATTGTTATATCACTGAAACATACAAATGCATACACATACATGTATATACATTGCATTTAACGTTGTGCATGGTCCATAGTAACCAATCAGAATAGTATCTCTTAAATACTTGGATGATGAAAGGACAGTTCCTTCAAAGGAATGGTGTATGGTGCTGTTACAGAAGAAGACAGTGAAGAAATGCTTGATGTCCAAAAACTATAGCTGTCCACTCTACTGGGCCCTTGCGCCTGATTGTGCCCCCAGTGTTTAGTGAGGTGCTTTACTAGACATTGTCTACTTTGCTTAACACAAAGTAGGTTCTTATTGAATGTTTGCAGAACAAATGAGGTCAGAGAGCGAACGCACACGTGTTTAACACTACCTCCCAGGCAATGAGCCAAGGGTTCCATCATTGTTCCATTTAACCTCTCAGAACAGTTCTGCAGGTAAACACTGCCTGTGCTTTTTCAGATGAGGAAACCAAGACCAAAGATGAAATTTCAAAGTCACTGAGCAAGAGAAAGAGCCGTGACCTTGAGTGCGTAGGCAGTGGGAAATACATAATGCTTTTTCTCCATAAGAAGTATATCTCCGCCGGGCGCGGTGGGCTCACGCCTATAATCCTAACACTCTGGGAGGCCGAGGCGGATGGATCACCCAAGGTCAGGAGTTCGAAACCAGCTTGAGCAAGAGTGAGACCCTGTCTCTACTAAAAAAAATAGAAAGAAATTAATTGGCCAACTGAAAATATATAGAAAAAATTAGCCAGGCCTGGTGGTGCATGCCTGTAGTCCCAGCTACTCGGGAGGCTAAGGCAGGATTGCTTGAGTCCAGGAGTTTGAGGTTGCTGTGAGCCAGGCTGATGCCACATCACTCTAGCCTAAGCAACAGAGCAAAACTCTGGCTCCAAAAAAAAAGAAGTATATCTCATATTGATTTTTGTATTCTTCAGTAACATCGCTTTTTAGATAACAGTGTCTTGGAAATATCTCCATGCTAGCCCAAATAAAGGAAGGTCAATTTTGCATCGTAGTTTTGTTGCGGCAACATGTACAGCTAGTGTTACAGCTCTCAACCGGGGAAAGAACCAAGCAGCACACGAAGAGTCGGAGAACAGCCTTTATTTCTCTGGCAGGCTCAGCACACCCAGTGTTACAGCTCTCTTCCTGTCTTCTGATCTTCTCACCTTCCTTCCTTGGTCTCCTCCTGCTTTTATACTCTTGGTAGGGCTCAAAAAGCGTCCAATCAACTACAAGCTTTAACATCCAATCAAAAACAGTGGAATTCAAAAATTACCCAATCAGGATCACGCAAGCAGCCTGGCGGAAACAGGTGGCAGCATGCGGGCCAGCAGAGATGCAGAGCAACAGGAAGGTGGCAAGCGGCCGCGTTCCAGTGCCGGACATTTTCCATGTCAGTTTGAATTCAGTGACATTAAGAACCAGATTTCCCCGGTTCAACTCCCAGCTCTGCTTTTTATGATAAATGGGATTTGAGTCAAGTTTTTATTTTTTATTTATTTTTTTTGAGACAGAGTCTCTCTGTGTTGCCTAGGCTAGAGTGCCGTGGCGTTAGCCTAGCTCACAGCAACCTCAAACTCCTAGGCTCAAGCGATCCTCCTGCCTCAGCCTCCCAAGTAGCTGGGACTACAGGCATACGCCACCATGCCCGGCTAATTTTTTCTATATATATTAGTTGGCCAATGAATTTCTTTCTATTTATAGTAGAGACGGGGTCTCGCTCTTGCTCAGGCTGGTTTCAAACTCCTGATCTCGAGCAATCCCGCCTCAGCCTCCCAGAGTGCTAGGATTACAGGCGTGAGCCACCGCGCCCGGCCTTGAGTCAAATTTTTAACCTGCCGTACCTCTGTTTCTCAGGAAAAAGCAGGATGATATTATTAATACTTATCTATCTCAAAGGGTTATTACAAAGATTAAATGAGATAATACATACAAAATGCTTAGAATAATACCTAATACATAGTTAAGTGCTATCAACATTTTTGCTTGTTCTTTTTAACTGCTGCATTGCCTTCCATAGTGTGTATACATAGTAATATATTTAATTATCCCTCTATGAATGGAAATTTTGTTGCTTGCAAATTTTTGGAATTATAGATAATGCTTCAAAGAACATTCCTGTTTACGCCTCCTGTGCCTATATTTGCTCATGTATTTGTTCAAGGAGAAGAACTATTGAATTAAAGGGTATATATATGTTAAAATTATTCATTTTTATCTATTGATATCTGACTTGGCAGTGCATACACACAAGTTTCAAAATGTCCAAAAGATCATATAGTAAAAGTCTTTCTTCTTATTCTTGTTCCTCAGCAACCATTTCTATTTCCTGTGGACAACCATAGTTGTCATTTCTTGTGTATCTTTTCAAAGATATCAGTATAGGCTGGGTGCGGTGGCTCAGGCCTGTAATCCTACCACTCTAAGAGGCTGAGGTGGGAGGATCCCTTGAGCTCAGGAATTGGAGACCAGCCTGAGCAAGAGTGAGACCCCCATCTCTACCAAAAAATAGAAAAAAATCCTAACCAATTAATGACTGGTTAGATAAATTACGTCCTCTCCATACAATGGAATACTATGTGACCATTAAAAGGAAAGGTCTAGGCCGGGCGCGGTGGCTCACGCCTGTAATCCTAGCACTCTGGAAGGCCGAGGCGGGAGGATCGCTCAAGGTCAGGAGTTTGAAACCAGCCTGAGCAAGAGCGAGACCCCGTCTCTACTATAAATAGAAAGAAATTCATTGGCCAACTAATATATATAGAAAAAATTAGCCAGGCATGGTGGTGCATGCCTGTAGTCCCAGCTACTCAGGAGGCTGAGGCAGTAGGATTGCTTGAGCCCAGGAGTTTGAGGTTGCTGTGAGCTAGGCTGATGCCATAGCACTCACTCTAGCCTGGACAACAAAGCGAGACTCTGTCTCAAAAAAAAAAAGAAAGGTAGTTCTATAACTGCTCTCAGAGAAGGCTCTCCAAGATATATTATTAATTGATAAAAGCAAGGTGCACAACTATTATATATTATATACTATCACTGATATTTCTTTCAAGATTATACAAGTGTGTACACACATTTATGTATATCTGTGTATGGGTATATATGATACATATACACACATACACATATATACTAGTATATGCATATATACTGTTATTTTTATTTTTTTTTGAGACAGTGTCTCACCCTGTTGTTCAGGCTAGAGTACAGTAGTGTCAGCATAGCACACTGTAGCCTCAAACTCCTCTGCTCAAGGGATCCTCCTGCCTCAGCCTCTCCAGTAGCAAGGACTGCAAGTACATACCACTCCCAGCTAATTTTTCTATTTTTTGTAGAGAAGGGGTCTCATTATGTTGCCCAGGCTGGTCTCAAACTCCTGGCCTCAAGCAATCCTCCTGCCTCAGCCTCCCAAAGTGCTAGGACTACAGGTGTGAGCCACCACACCTGGCCCACCTTGTGAGATTATTATTGAAATATATATATATAATCATATATTTATTACTTCCTAAATGCCAGGCACTTTACAGCCATTATTTCTAACTACAAGAGTAGCTACAAGCGGGATAAATAGGAAGGCACAAACATCAGGCTATGCAAGAAGTATGGAGGTAGTATGAAATGAATGAGGTGTAGAATGGTTTCCAAGCTAAGACCCAAAATTTGAGTCAGAGAAAGTTGCACTGGGAATGGTGAAATGTTGGGTAGGAAGTTTTAAGGCCAAGAGAAAAAAAAAAGCATGTATAAGAGCCTTGAGATTGGGGGGAGGGGGGAAAAGGGCATTTATTGAAACCTTAAAATCTATACCCCCATAATATGCTGAAATAAAAAAAAAAAAAAAGAGCCTTGAGATCAGACAGAACTTAGCACACTCAAGGAACTGAAAGAACTAGAGAAATTTATGAGCATGAAAAAGAAGGAGGAGAGTTATAGCAGATGAGGCCAAATTTCTGTTGTTTCAGATAGCTGAGGTGCCAAGCCCAATGGAATAAATCACGAGTGTAGGGCAACTAGAGCACTCTCATTCTCTTTTGACTGATTTAGGAATGGTCACATGGCCCAATTTTGACCAATGAATATAAGAGGAAGTCTGCTGAGAAAGACCCCTAGGAAACATTTTCCTCCCATATAAAAGAAGAGAGAGCTGCAAGGAGGAAATTCTATCTTTTCCTTTCTGTTTTGGAGACTGTTGTGTATAGAAGCGATTGTTGGAGCTATTACTGACATCTCCAGCCATAAAGGAAATTACTGACACTCTGAGAAACGTAAGGGGCTGGAGGCTTTGAGAATATCATTGAGCTGCTGAGCCAACTCTGAAACTGCTTATTTTTGGACTATTTTGGACTAATTTTGGACTATTTTGCCATATTAGATAATAAATATCTTTATTGATTGAGGCACTTTTAGTTTAATTTCTATCCCCTGCCACCTAAGGTATTTTAACTGATTTCAGTTATTTTGTTGTTTTTCTTCCTACCTCCCCCTGCTTATGAGTATTGAAAGAGTAAGATCATACAGGACTTTGTAGATCATGTTAAGGATTTGGAATTTAATCCTAAGGGTTAAGGAGAGTTATTTTATTTTATTTTTTTTTTGAGACAGAGTCTCACTTTATTGCCCAGGCTAGAGTGAGTGCCATGGCGTCAGCCTAGCTCACAGCAACCTCAAACTCCTGGGCTCAAGCAATCCTGCTGCCTCAGCCTCCCAAGTAGCTGGGACCACAGGCATGTGCCACCATGCCTGGCTAATTTTTTCTATATATATTAGTTGGCCAATTAATTTCTTTCTATTTATAGTAGAGATGGGGTCTCGCTCTTGCTCAGGCTGGTCTCGAACTCCTGAGCTCAAAGGATCCGCCCACCTCGGCCTCCCAGAGAGCTAGGATTACAGGCTTGAGCCACCGCGCCCGGCCAAGGAGAGTTATTAAAGGGTTTTTTTGTTTTGTTTTGTTTTTTTAAGACAGAGTCTCCCAGGCTAGAGTGAGTGCCATGGCGTTAGCCTAGCTCACAGCAACCTCAATCTTCTGGGCTCAAGTAATCCTGCTGCCTCAGCCTCCCGAGTAGCGCCACCATGCCCGGCTAATTTTTTCTATATATATTAGTTGGCCTATTAATTTATTTTATTTTTTTTAATTTATAGTAGAGATGGGGTCTCGCTCTTGCTCAGGCTGTTTTCAAACTCCTGACCTTGAGCAATCCACCCGCCTCGGCCTCCCAGAGTGCTAGGATTACATGCGTGAGCCACCGCACCCAGGCCATTAAAGGGTTTTGTGCATAGGGTGACACAAGGTGTTTGCTTTTCAAAAGATCACTTTAGTTACAAAGTGGATAACAGATTGGAGAGAGGCAATAGTGGATGCAGGTAGAGCAGTTAGGAACTATTGAGATAGGTCACACAAGAGAATGAATGCAATGATTTAAAATAACTGGTGGCCACAGAAATAGAGAAAAAATGAGCCAATTCAAGAGCTACTGAGAAATATATTGGAGACAGAATTGTGACTGTGATTGATTCAATGTGAATGAGGAAGAGGAAGAAATCAAGGATGACTTCTAGGTGTCTAGACTGAGCTCTGAGGTGGATCGTTGTGACATTTGCTAACAGTGTGATCAGCCACTGGAGGAGGAAAGGTGGGTGGTTATTATAATGAGTTCATTATTGGACACATTGGGCTGAGGGTGTCCATGTCAAGCAGTCATGCCAACTAAACAGCTGGGCATTTGAATGGCCTGGGGTGAAGATAAGGACTTGGAAGTCTTGGGAACCTAGATAGTGACAAAATCCATGTGGTTTTTGGGATACTTAGGGAGTGAGGAGAAGGGAAAAGGTGCTAAGACAGAATCCTAGGATCCCTGGTCCATAGCCAGTGGAGAGGGAGACACTCGCAAAGGAGGCTGAGAAGGAACAGCCAGGAAGAGAAAAGGAAAACCAGAGACTGTTTCTGGAAGGAGGTTGTGGTAGACACTGACAAATGGAGTTGAGAGGTCGAGCAAGAAAAGGAGTGAAAAGACTCTGTTGGAATTAGCCATATGAAGATCACCAGTGACTATGATGAAGCAGTTTGCGGACAGCTGGAAGTGCAGTGGTCGGTTCAGAACCCACACTGAACCGGATAAGGAGTGGATAATTCATAAATGGAAACATAAAAGGTGCAGAATCAGAACAAGAGATTTGGCCTTGGAGAGGATACAGGGCAGGAGCTGAGGCACAAGTGGGATGGCAGGTGGGCCTTTTGTTTTCTTATAAAAATATGAATCACTATCTTTCCATCTTTCTCCTCCCTCCAGTCCCCGCAATCCAGCTGCACACATCTTTCTCTCCTTCCATCCTACCTCACTCACTGTTCCCAGTGCTTACCCAGCTTTTTCCTAAATCTCTGCATGGCTGGCCTCTTCATTATTTATGGATCTGCTCGATTGTCACTTTATCCAAAAAGTCTTCTCTGACCTTATCCTTTCCCCCATGCTCACTCTCTGTTTTACCTTCTTCATGACTCTTATCATTTGAAATAATCTTGTTCGTTTATTTATTTGTTGATTAATTATATTTTCTAGTTAAAAGTAAAGTCTGGGGGAAATTGGGTGGAGTTTATAGGATGTAAGAATATATGTGTACTATATATAAATGTATTATGTATTCTTGTATGTATATATAGTGTGTGTATTATGTCTTATTTCTTAAACCTGCATGTGGAGCCGTAATTATCTCAAAATAAAGTTGTTTTTTTTTGTTTTTTTTTTAAAGTAAGTTCTTTGAGAACTGGGATTTTGTTTGCTTTTTCAGAACTGTGTCCTCTTCTACCAGAACAGAGTCTGGCATGCAGTGGACACTACATAAAGTCTTCGTTAAATGCATGAGTTAATGACTGATATACTTGGTCACGTCAAAGGGCGGGGTGGGGACAGTACAAACAATAGAGGATATCCCGAGTCGCCAAGGAAGCGGGATCTTAGGATTTAGTCCTAGAGATAGGAGTCGAACCCAAATCTCTGAACGCCTTCCCACCACCCCATGCTGCTACCCATTAATGAGATGACGAAGTAATCGCTAGCACTGTCTTAGGAGACGCTCGATCGGTCACGGGGCATCTATGTAACTTACGATTACAACAGTGGAGGGCTGATTGGACCGTCACCTTACAAGTGGGCGTTCTAGAATCTCCATTACGCACGACCAGGCCCGCACTTTTCTTAACTTTTGACAGTGGGGTTAGGAGGCTGCGTGTGACAGCTCGGATGGTTCCCCGCCGCCCCCACGTCCTCTCTCTTCTCTGCAGTTGAGGTTTCGGGTTTCAATCCTCCCGGGAGACGTTGCAGCGAGCACGGCGCGGCGGGCGCCTCCGCCCGGGCCGCTCGCGGGAGACGATCCCGGAGCCGCGGCCGCGCGCTCGCCCCGCGCCAGACCCGGGCTGCTGCTGCCGCGGCGGCGGCGGCGGCTTCGGGGCTGCGCTGGCGGAGCGCGCTGGGAGGCGGCGATCGCGGCTGGGCCGGGACTTCCTTCCTCCACCGCAGGACAACAGAACAACCCGGCGGCAGGCACTGAGCTGTCGGCAGCTGTCTGGGCGAGAGGCACAGCGATGGGCTCCGTGCTGAGCAGCGACAGCGGCAAATCGGCGCCCGCCGCTGCCACCGCCCGGGCCCTGGAGCGCAGCGGGGACCCCGAGCTGCCCGTCACGTCCTTCGACTGCTCGGTGTGCCTCGAGGTGTTACACCAGCCCGTGCGGACCCGCTGCGGCCACGTGTAAGTGCCGGGGGCTGGGGGGGCTCGGTTTGCACGCCCACCCCTTGCGGAGGGCGATGCTGGGCGAGCCGAGGGCTCGGGGGCCGGGGCCCGTACAGAAGCCAGTGCCTTAGGGAACAAACCGGGACCTGTGCGGGCCGTGGGGAAAATGCCGGTCGGAAAGTGACACCGGATTTCAGGAGGAGAAAACAAACAAGCGGGCCTGGCAGCCCTCGGAGGCTCCTCCTCCCGAAGCCCAGGTGCGGAGCTCGAGGGACGCGGAGCCGGGCGCAGGTCCCGCCCAGAGCCGCGGCTCGCCAGCTGGGGACGGCGCGCCTGGCTGCAGCAGCTGCCCCCTGCCCGGCTCGGGAAGGAAACGGGCGCCCGGCTGCCAGGTAGCTACTGAGCACAGTTTCGCCGGACTCGGTTGGACGAGCTGTGCTCCCCTCTGCCCCGGAAACCCGGGTCGGTGTTGTTTTGCCGGAGCCGTGCACGTGTTCCAGGACGCCCACCGAGCGAACGACGATCTGTGCGCGAGCTGTCTTTTCGCCCCCACCCCTTACACTCTTTCCCAGCCCAGACGCCCAGAACCCCGCGAAGATCACGTCAAAGCGGGGCGTCGGAGTAGAGTTTAACAACTTGTTAAGAGTTTAAATCCCAGGGTGGAGCCCGGGGCTCGAACGTTAGCCCCCAGCCCTTGAATGCAGCAGCCCTTTGAAACCCAGCCACAAAGTGGCGGGAGGTTGCAGACTACCAAACCCATGGAAAGTGTAGAGTGAAATAACGTTCTTAAAAATCACGTACTAGTTAGAGAAAACTCGCTGATTGTGCAGAGCCGTGTTAGTTTCTAAGAAGAGTTTAAAAACAGTCCCCATAAAATGGGCACGTCCTTAATGTGTGCTTGGTAACTGGTAGAGGGAGTTGGAGCTGTGAATTTATATTCTCTCTTAGGTTTTTTTTCCCCCAGATACAGGTAGGGGTGTGTGTGTGTGTGTGTGTGAATTTATATTCTCTCTTAGGTTTTTTTCCCCCAGATACAGGTAGGGGTGTGTGTGTGTGTGTGTGTGTGTGTGTGTGTGTGTGTGTGTGTGTGTGTGTGTGTGTGTGTGTGTGTGTGTGTGTGTGTGTGTGTGTGTGTGTCTGTCTGTCTGCGGGCGCGTGCACAGTTCGGGAGCGGAAACCCACTTGATGTCTTCTACCGAGGGTAGACTACCAGGAAAAGAAAAATACCGTATTGTAAATGCACAAAATGTTTTTTAAAGGACTTAGAAAATCCTTATCACCTACAGCCTAATATCTGAAAAGTTGTTTTCACCACTGCTCCCTCCATGAGCCAGCGTGGAAAATGTGTACCCACACAATGTTTAAAGAAAGAGTGCTCTAGGCATTATTTTGTGGCTGTATTTTCAGGGCCTGTCGTTTCAGCTTTGTACTTTAAACTCAAAGTTTAAATTTACGCACCTTTCTGATTACTGTGTCCCAGCTGTCCAGATGTAGCTCATTGACATACTATCCAAAGGCCAATCTGGAAGCCAACATACTCTTGTGTAACATCATAAAATATATCCATTAGTTCAGGGCAATAATAACCTAAGGATAACTACAATTAAATTTAATCTTTATTAGCATGAGAACTTTAAAGTGGTGCCAAAGATGAACAGTGTGCATCTCGAAGATTCTTTTTGTAGAACCGGAATGGGCAGTTTTGCTATTTAATTATCTGACTGAAGATTGTTTTTCTGGTTTGGATTTTGAACGTTATAGCTTACTGTTTACAATGTTTTTTGCTTCTCCTAAAGGATAGTATAATTTGTAAATGTTAAAATATTTTGTTTAATCTTTTTCTTTGTTAAAGTGAATAGGAAAACCAGCAACTGGAAAAACAGTCATAAAATAGCATAACAAGGGCTGGACAAATTGCCTTCCCTCCTTTTACTGTTCTTTGTTTTGACAAATCTATGTCCATTGTTCTGGCTGTGGGCAGAATTTCCATATTCCTCCTTTTGGCAAACTTACTTGGGCCCCTTCCATTTTATAAATGTTAACCAGAGTCCCTTCTGCACTGGAGATTGTGAGTGCTGTTAACACCATTTGTGCATTCTAAATGAATTACTCTTTTCCATTGAAATTAAGTTGGAAAATGAAGAAATGAAAATGAAACTTTTCTGTTTTATTATCTTATATTGAAACTAGATTTCCAAACTTGTTCAATTAGATTTTTTATGATAATTTCTGTTTATAAACCTATTTCAAGTCAAACAAGTTTAATAATGACAACAATACCTCAAATGAATATGTGTATAGCACTTTATAAGTTGTATTGTGATGCAGTAGAAACTATGGGCCTTACAGAGAGCTGGGTTTGCAGTTCAATTCTGCCACTAGCCAGCTATGTGACCACTTTTGGGAAATTTTAGTTCTCCCCCCTGAGGGTTCAATAATTTGAGCCTATAAAATATACTGGCAACAGACAGATGAACAAGGGGGAAAGCTAATTTTAATGAGACCTAGTAAACAAATCCATCCAATCTCAGTCAACTTTGACCACACAGGGTAAGATTTGCATATCTTTGATAACCTCTTATAATTTTTTCCTATTCTCATCCTTTCCCTAACTTTCTATAGCCACTCAGTTTTTTCCATATCATTTTTTTATTCTTTCATTTTGAAACAACCTTTAAATAGCCTCTAAATTGGACAAAATTACTTTTTCTTTAACAAAAATCACATCTTCATGCCTTTCTTATAATTTTTCTCACCAAAAAATCTTGCTTTTTTTTGGGTACACTTTGCTTCCAGAATTGTTTCCTTATTTTTTATTAATTTTTAATTATTAGTGGAACATAACAGTTGTATATATTTACAGGGTACATCTGATGTGGTTTTTAAAAAATTTTTATTTCAGGTCAGGTGTGGTGGGTCACACCTGTATTCCTAGCACTCTGGGAGGCCCAGGCGGGTAGATTGCTTGAGGTCAGGAGTTCCAACCAGCCTGAAAAAGAGCTAGACCCCATCTCTACTATAAATAGAAATAAATTAATTGGCCAACTAATATATATAGAAAAATTAGCCGGGCATGGTGGCACATGCCTGTAGTCCCAGCTACTCGGGAGGCTGAGGCAGCAGGATTGCTTGAGCCTAGGAGTTTGAGGTTGCTGTGAGCTAGGCTGATGCCACGGCACTCACCCTAGCCTGGGCAACACAGCGAGACTCTGTCTCAAAAAAAAAAAAAAAATTTATTTTTAATCCCTTATTTCTAGTAGTTTTAATTACATATAGGAACTATTCAGTGACCTTAATTTCTAGTAAAACACCTAGGAAGTAAGTAATTTTGAACTGTTATGTACCAAAACATTTTATGAATACATATAAATTTCTAGAAACACAGGCATTTTTACATAACAATATTTTATAGAACAATTTTTAATGTGGAACACGATGTATTTACTAACAAACCCAAATATCTTTTGTTTATCTGAAATAGGAAGCCAAAAGTATATAAGCTGTGACTTGTATTTAGTAATTAATGTTTTAGGGTTATATCTTACTTGGAAATGACATAGATAGTCAATGAATATATGTAATTTAATTTAACTTAGCAAAACTCTCAGGTTGTAGTTACCAAAGGAATTTGGAAACCTTTAAGTAAACATATTATAAAGCATAATAATTATTTAAAAGTTCATTTATAAACTTTTATTCCATTTATGTTTACCTAATCTACTCATTTTTAACAATTACATTTGAATTGCTCATGGAAAACAATGTTAGTCATTTAAGTTATTATCTTTTTCTCTTGAAAAAGCAAAGCCAGGATAACCCTATATTAGCCAGTCTCATCTTAACCAAGGCATTTGAGATACTGGACATAAGTACCCTTCTCAGTGTCTCCTCCAGTCATCCTGGGTCTTGAGTACCCACGTGGCACCCAGGGCAGCTATGAAGGGCCCATCTGGGCCTAGGATTTATAAACCTGGTGCAGAGCCAAGGACAGAAGACAGACCTGTGAAGATAATGCCTGGAAGATCTGTCCCCTCTCAGCACTGCCAGGAGGCAGATCTGGGCCAGGGAGGATGGGGGCATGGTGGACGTGGCTCTGCCCTGCAGGTGCTGGCCCGGGTACTGTGGACACACATATGTCCCCAAGTATCACATGGCTACCTGTCTAGACCCCAGAATCCAAAGGCTCAAAATCAAAGACATAAGTTCACAGTAAGATGTGTGCAAGACTTTAGGGGAGTCCAGCAGCTAACCCTTGCAACTTTAGCTCATAGACAAATCAAGCTTTGCAACCTTAAAACATCTATCAGAGATAGCATAAATCTGTCTGACCAGTAGACTCAAGCAAAAATGTTTAAATTAAAATTTGAAGCCATTTTTATTTTACTTTACCAATAATTATGAAACTAGCTTTATTAACCAAAATTTAATAAAGTCATGTGAACTTGGGCTGGGTGTGGTGGCTCACACCTGTAATCCTAGTGCTCTGGGAGGCTGAGGTGGGAAGATTGCTTGAGCTCAGGAGTTTAAGACCAGCCTGAGCAAGAGCAAGACACATCTCTGCTAAAAATAGAAAAATTAGCCTGGTGTGCAGAGGCACATGTGCCTGTAGTCTTGGCTACTCAGGAGACTGAGGCAGGAGAATCACTTGAGCCCAGGAGTTTGAGGTTGCACTCTAGCTGGGGGCGACAGAGCGAGACTCTGCCTCAAAATAAATAAATAAATAATAAAAATAAAATAAATAGGCCAGGCGCAGTGGGTCATGCCTGTAATCCTAGCACTCTGGGAGGCCAAGGTGGGTGAATCATTGGAGCTCAGGAGTTCAAGACCAGCCTGAGCAAGAGTGAAACTCCATCTATACTAAAAATGGAAAGAAATTAATTGACCAACTAAAAATATATAGAAAAAATTAGCTGGGCATGGTGGCGCATGCCTGTAGTCCCAGCTACTTGGGAGACTGAGGCAGAAGGATTGCTTGAGCCCAGGAGTTTGAGGTTGCTGTGAGCTAGGCTGATGCCACGGCACTCTAGCCCAGGCAACAGAGTGAGACTCTGTCTCAAAAAAGAAAATAAATAAATTAATAAATGTTGAAAAACATTTGGGCTAGTTGTTTAATTTATGAATACTCATTCATTTATAAGTCAATTTGGTATCATGTAGACAGTATACAAACACACGTATAGATATGCACATATGTGCAGAAACAACATATAACACATGTGCCAGTATCCAAAAGTCAAAAAGATTGGGAAGTTTAATGTAAGAGAACAGAGCTTTAGACTTGAGAGAAACTTGCCCATGACTCTTGGGGCTCCGTGAGGAAGACGGAGGACCCCCAAAAGAGTGGTTAGTGGCCCCTTTGTGTGTACGTGTTCTTCAACAGGTCTTGGGGTTGTAGCTATGGGAATGCTCAGGAAGGAAAAAATAGAAGAGGTCTCAGGGTGACTAAAAGTCCCCTCTAGAATGCTTTATGTGGCTTTAGAGATGGCAAAAGGAGGAGGTGTAGAAATGGAAGGAAATGGGAGAACAAGTCTTAGAAAAGCAAATTTGGGAGATTTTAAGATTTTCAAAAGGCCAGTGAGGTTTTAGTTAGTATAAGTTCAAGGGAAAAAAAGGTCCAGTTGACTAAGAAGTTCTTATGGGAGAAATAGGGTTTGAAAGATAACAGAGAAGAACATCACCTTTTAATTAAGCTGACTTTTGACCCTAGAGCTTTCTTTAAAGATACACAAGCAGCAGGCTGGGCATGGTGGCTCCTATTTATAATCTCAGCGCTTTGGGAGGATGAGGCAGGAGGATCACTTGAGCCTAGGAGTTGGAGGCTGCAGGGAGCTATGATGATGCCACTGTACTCTAGCCTGGACAACAGAGCAAGACCCTGTCTAAAAAAATATTTTATCTATTTATTTGTATCTCAAACATTTTGTCTTGCAAGTAGCCAGTCTTTTGTGGGAGCAGAGAGAAAGGTGGCCGTGGCAGCAGCATCTCTTCCTCCTCCAAACCCTCCCAGTCCCCTGCTCACCTATTCAGTTCCCGACTGGAGAAGGAAGTGTGTCTCTGGGCCAATAGAGAAAGCAGATAAAGTGGGAAAAGTTGCCATGACGCTGTGAAGTATAAACCAAAGTTTTAAACCAATGATACACCTAAACAAATGACTCAAAACTAAAACAAATAACCAAACAAATGACTCAAAACTAAAACAAATAACCACACGTGAAGAGTAAAACCAAGAAGCTCTTTATGGTTTTAACCAAAGTCTCCCAAGAGGAAGCCAAAACTGCAGCCCTTCCAAAATCCAGACCATCACCAGTGACAGTTTAAAGAAAGGAAAGTTTTGCCAGCAGCAAATGGGGAACAGCCCACATTTCTCTCTGGCCATACTCTCTAGGGTTTAAGACAAAAAGAAAACAAAACCTGTTTATGGAAGAAGAGAGGATGATAAAACAAATGGAGACCCCAACGGTTAAGAATCATACAAATATAAATTCAAAACAAGCAATTCAAACTGATTTTTACTTACGTTTCTCTTATTTTTCCCTCCTGAGTTAAAGGAGTTACATCTCTTAGGGACTGGTTCCCTATAGTGGAATTGAACCCTAGCCACAGTGGTGAAAGTGTAGAATCCTAACCCCTCCTACAGGATGGATTGTCTTTTTTTTTTGCAAATGCCGCAGGAATCCAAATCAGGTAGTTTGAACCTACAAGGAGGCCAGGTGTGGTGGCTCACGCCTGTAATCCTAGCACTCTGGGAGGCCGTGGTGGGTGGATTGCTCGAGGTCAGGAGTTCAAAACCAGCCTGAGCAAGACCCTGTCTCTACTAAAAATAGAAAGAAATTAATTGACCAACTAAAAATATATATACAAAAAATTAGCCGGGCATGGTGGTGCACACCTATAGTCCCAGCTAGTTGGGAGGCTGAGGCAGGAGGATTGCTTGAGCCCAGAAGTTTGAGGTTGCTGTGAGCTAGCTTTCCCCCTTGTTCATCTGTCTGTTGCCAGTATATTTTATAGACTCAAATTATTGAACCCTCAGGGGGGAGAACTAAAATTTCCCACGTCACTCACTCTAGCCTGGGCAACAAAAGTGAGACTCTGTCTCAAAAAAAAAAAAAAAAGAAAAAGAACCTACAAGGAATTTTAACTTTGTTTTAAACCTGACTTCTGCTTTTTAAAATCTTGCCAGGGAAGTTTCTAAGGCTGTATTCCTTTTGCATCTTTTCATAGGTACCAATAGCATAGGCATCTAAGACATGAGCTCTCTAAAAAGTTTTTTATTAAATATAGCCAATTTATTCTTTTCAAACAAATACAAGAATTAATTTACCCTCCCACTCGCGTTAATTAATTAATCCAGATTTAGAAAGGGAAAAAGAAAAAGAGAGACTCTTACCAGCCTCATTTGACTGGGTGCTATAGGCAGAGATTTGGGAGAACTGCTGACTTGGTAAAAAAATTCTCACTGTTCTTTGCCAGCTTTTGGTCAGTTATCCCAAGATCCCATCCATAGGCTCTGGAACAGAGTGATTTGCTATCCTGCTCACAGCGCCAAAAGTGTAGGGAAGTTTAAGTTTTTCTCCTGAAGTTTTGGTAATTGGAATATGTAAAACAAACTGATAACAGACAGATTAACAGGGAAAAAAGGCATGCAAATTTACTAACATGTATGTGGGCACAAGAGTCGTACAAAATATGACAACTCAAAGAAAGGGGCAGATGGTTGATGCTTTTATACCATTTTGAGGTTGCAGAAAGAAGAGGGTCTTGGAGAATAGCAGGATAAGTTATGGGAGGGGGAAAGAAAGGCATGGGGCAGAGGCAGTCTTGGTACACAGTTGAAACCTGGCAGGTAGCAGCTCTCAGAATAGATAGTAGCCTTTTGGAAGTTTCTCTGAAAGACCTTCAAAGGTGTCAGACTCTCAGTTAATCTCTCCTAGATCTGGCCAGGGGGACCTCAGAGAAAACCAGGCTGTTTATTCCAGCAATGTGGATTTTCTTCTGCAGAGGCAAACCTCCGCAAAAGGCAGCTTTTTAGGGCCCTTCCTGTCTGTAGGCCCCCTCAAAAGCCATCTGAAAATATGTCAATGAAGTATATTTTGGGGTGAAATATTTTTGGTTTCCTCTACCACCAAGTTGCTTAATCTCTTTCAATCTTAGTTTCTTCATTTGTAAAATGGAGTGAGTAATAGAATTTTTATGAGTATTTAAAATGAAAAGTAAGGCCATTCGTGGTGGCTCATGCCTAGAATTCTAGCACTCTGGGAGGCCAAGGCAGAAGGATCACTTGAGGTCAGGAATTTGAGACCAGCCTGAGCAAGAGGAAGACCTCCATCTCTAGAAAAACAAGAAGCTACCTGAGCCCAGGAGTTTGAGGTTGCAGTGAGCTAGGATGATGCCACTGCATTCTAGTCCACAGGACAGACAGACTGAGACTCTGTCTCAAAAAAAAAAAAAAAAAATTCAAAGAAATCTGTCGTCAGATTGGATATGGTAGTGTTGAGTTTTGCTGAAAGATCAAATCACAATAAGGCAGATTAATAAGAAAAAGGGATTACAAATTTACTTAATCTGTGCACAGGGAGAATCACAGAGTGATTGTCCAATATCCCATTGAGGTCCAGAAGCTTATAGACCCTCATTTTAAAGGGAAGGGGAGAGATGAGGAACATAGGTAATTCTGTTTAAGGGCAATAAATGGTTACTAGAGAGGATGAACAGATACTTGTGAGAATGAACGGATTGTGGGGGGGAACAGATTGACTTGTAAATGATTCTCTTTGGAAATTAAATTAATCTGAGAGGGCTATCATTATTATTATTATTTTGAGACAGAGCCTCACTCTATTGCCCAGGCTAGAGTGCCAAAGCGTCAGCTTAGCTCACAGCAACCTCAAACTCCTGGGCTCAAGCAATCTTCTAGCCTCAGCCTGCCGAGTAGCTGGGACTACAGGCATGCGCTACCATGCCCGACTAATTTTTTTATATATATATATATACTTTTTAGTTGGCCAATTAATTTCTTTCTATTTTTTTAATAGAGATGGGGTCTCGCTGTTGCTCAGGCTGGTCTCCAACACCCGCCTCAGCCTCCCAGAGTGCTAGGATTACAGGTGTGAGCCACCACGCCCCGCTGAGGTCCATTATTTCTAATGTGGGTTGGGGCTGGTCTGATTGCATTGTATCTTCTTTCCTGCAGTAGTAGGTATGCAGATAACTGGGAGGGGAAGGAAAGACATCTTTCCTTTGTCCCCCTGGTCCCCCTGGTCTTTGTGGAGATACAGTCCCCTTCCAAGGCTTGTTGATCTCTGAGGGCTTTTATTTCAACATACTCATTATACCAAGGAGTCATACTTTGGGGTGAAATTCCCTGAGTTCGTTCATATCCAAATAGAAATATCCTAGTGGCACTGGAAGAGTAGATTTGGGGAAAGGTCAGAACTGGAGGTTTTAAGAGAGCTATCTAGGCCGGGCGCAGTGGCTCATGCCTGTAATCCTAGCACTCTGAGAGTCTGAGGCAGGAGGATCGCTCAAGGTCAGGAGTTTGAGACCAGCCTGAGCAAGAGTGAGATCCCATCCCTACTAAAAATAGAAAGATAGAAAGAAATTATCTGGACAACTAATATATATATATATATATATATATGTACACACACACACATATATATATATAAATAAAGTTAGCCAAGCATGGTGGCGCATGCCTGTAGTCCCAGGTACTTGGGAGGCAAAGGCAGGAGGATCGCTTGAGCCCAAGAGTTTGAGGTTGGGGTGAGCTAGGCTGATGCCACGGCACTCTAGCCCAGGCAACAGAGCCAGACTCTGTCTCAAAAAAAAAAAAAAACAACAAAAAAAAGAGCTATCTGAAAAGGGTCCTGAGGTTGAGAATGTGCCTAAGAGAGCTAAGTACTCACTGGAACATGTTATAAGGTTGGAAGAGCCAGGTCTCCATTGAACTGAGTTGGACACAACTGCTCCAAGTCAGACTGCACCTAATTTTTTTTTAAATGAAACTCTGTTTAGGATAATTCTGAAGTGCTTTCAAGTAAATGGATTAAAGTGTGCCATTTGTGGTTAAGTATGAGCAGTAAAGCCTGCACCAAATTGGTGGTTCTCTAAGTAGAGTCTGAGAATCTTCCTGATTGAGTTTTAAACTGGTCCAGAAATACACATCAGTGCTTTCATTCTTTTTTTTTTTTTTTTTTCGAGACAGAGTCTCACTTTGTTGCCCAGGCTAGAGTGAGTGCTATGGCATCAGCCTGGCTCACAGCAACCTCAAACTCCTGGGCTCAAGTGATCCTACTGCCTCAGCCTCCTGAGTAGCTGGGACTACAGGCATGCGCCACCATGCCCGGCTAATTTTTTCTATATATATTAGTTGGCCAATGAATTTCTTTCTATTTATAGTAGAGATGGGGGTCTCGCTCTTGCTCAGGCTGGTTTTGAACTCCTGACCTCGAGCTATCCACCAGCCTCGGCCTCCCAGAGTGCTAGGATTATAGGCATGAGCCACTGCACCCGGCTTCAGTGCTTTCATTCTTACAGGATATGTATAATCCCCAAGACTTCCTTTTTAATCTAAGATTAAAACTTCTTATCCTATTATTTATTATAGATATTTATTATATACTAATATATTATCTATTAGTGACAGTTCTCCAGAGAAGCAACCAATGAGGTTGTGTGTATGTGTGTGTGTCTGTGTGTGTGTATGTATATGTATATCTATAGAGAAAGAGAAAGATTTGAGATTTTAAAGAATTGGTTTAGATTATTAAGGGTAATCTCTTAAAGTGAACTGATTGTAGATGTTAACCACATCTACAGAATACCTTCACAGCAACACCTAGAGAAGTGTTTGATTAAGTAATTGAGTACTGTAACCTAGCCAAGTTGACACATAAGACTAACCATCTATTAAAGACTAACTATCTATTAAAATCTGCTTATCAAAACCAAAAATTAGATTATTAGTAGGCTCTACTAGAGGACCTTTAGAATTCTACTAAGAAGTCTGGCTCTCAGGTAAGAATGCACCCACCTACATGTTGCTAGTAGGAATCCACACTCTTAAATTAAAAGTCATTGTTCATTTTGCTTCATCATTATCACAAGTTTGTTGTTGGTTGTTTGGCTAGATCGGCTTTAGTATGCAGTGCATTTATTTGTTGGTCCAGCAAACATCTGCTCTGTGCTAAGCACATAGACAAGGCTGGGCGTGGTGGCTCACACCTATAATGCTAGCACTCTGGGAGGCCGAGGCAGGCGGATCACTCAAGGTCAGGAATTTGAAACCAGCAAGAGTGAGACCCCGTCTCTACTAAAAAAAGAAAGAAATTAATTGGCCAACTAAAATATATAGAAAAAAATGAGCCAGGCATGGTGGCCCATTGCTGTAGTCCCAGCTACTCGGGAGGCTGAGGCAGGAGGATCGCCTGAGCCCAGGAGTTTGAGGTTACTGTGAGCTAGGCAGATCCCACGACACTCTAGCCCGGGCTACAGAGTTAGACTCTGTCTCAAATAAATAAATTAATTAATTAAATAAAGTAATAAAAAATTTTTAAAAATTATTAAAAAAACGTATAGACACAAATCCTCACCCTTGTGGAACTTGCATTCTATGGGGAAGCTGGAAAATAAACAAGACACAAGTCAAGTGTTAAGTATGTAGTGTGTTATATAATGATGAGTGTTAAGGGTAAAAAAAAAAATAAAGGAAAGAAATAGGATAGGAAGTATGCGAGAGAGTTGCAATTTTAGGATATTTAGAGCAGTGCTTCTCAAATTATCTGTTGTAAAGACCAGTAGGTTATTTGTGTGTTTTTTTTAACTTCCAGACTATCGTGGACCAATAATTTTGTAAAACAAAAAATGTATTATAGAAAAATGGAATTTTAAAATGCCAAAGATGAATATAAACTATAAACCCTCATTTAAAAAAATTACTATCCTCATTAGCAAAGTGGTGAGTAAAAAAAAAAAATTATTAGATTCTACAGATGTAAAATTATTCTACAGATTATTATTCACATTTCTAAATAATTTTCTCCATTTTTATACTTACTTAAACATGAACTATTACTAAATGGGGCCTCATTTTGTGCAGCCTTGGTTTAGAGGAAGGTAAAGGGTGAGGAAGCTAGTCTGGCTGGAGCTAAGTGAGTGAGGGGGCAGTTGGATGGGGTGGGGTGGGGGCATTTATAAGAAGTTTGGCTTTATCTCTGAGGATTTTTTTTTTTTAAGAGACAGGGTCTTGGCTGGGCCTGGTGGCTCACGCCTGTAATCCTAGCACTCCAGGAGGCTGAGGCAGGCAGATCATTTGAGCTAAGGAGTTCCAGACCAGCCTGAGCAAGAGTGAGACCCCATCTCTACCAAAAATAGAAAGAAGTTAATTGAACAGCTAAAAATATATAGAAAAACTTATCCGAGCATGGTGGCGCATGCCTGTAGTCCCAGCTACTCCGGAGGCTGAGGCAGGAGGATCACGTCAGCCCAGGAGTTTGAGGTTGCTGTGAGCTAGGCTGACACCATGGCACTCACTCTAGCCTGGGCAACAAAGTGAGACTCTGTTCTCAAAAAAAAAAGAAGGAAGGAAGGAGGGAGGGAGGGAGGGAGGGAGGGAGGGAGGAAGGAAGGAAGGAAGGAAGGAAGGAAGGAAGGAAGGAAGGAAGGAAGGAAGGAAGGAAGGAAGGAAGGAAGGAAGGAAAGAAGGAATACTGTCTCAAAAAGAAAAGTATATACACCAGTAACAATGCTATGTTAAAGATTTTTAGAAACATCCAGACCTTCATCCTCCAAAGTTTACTGACCAAGAGCAAAGAAGTTTTACAACTTCCTTAGACCATCACTGATGCCCTGTTGTCGTCAGTTACCTTTTGCAACCTAACACCCATACCATTTCCCCTTCCCTTAAGATAAAAAGGAGCCTAAAGTTCATACTAACTTAAGATGGTTCTTTGGGACATTAGCCTGCCATCTTCTAGTTTTGCTCACTCTAGGAATAAAAGTTGCTTTTCCTTGCCCAACACTTTGTCGCTTGACTTATTGACTGTCCTGCAGCAAGTGGTATGTGGTATAAGCTTGACCTCGGTTACAACTTATAACCTGGAATTTCTGGGCACAAGTGATCCTCCTACCTCAGCCTCCCAAGTAGCTGGGGCTACAGGTATGAACCACCATATCCGGCTAATTTTTCAGTTTTTTTGCAAGACTAGCTACATTGCTCAGGCTGGTCTCCAACTCCTGGCCTCAACCAATCCTCCCACCTCCCAAAGAGCTAGGATCACTGGTGTGAGCCACTGCATCCTTCCTTGGATACTTACTTTGCCTTTCTAGCCCTAGACCCAATGGAGTCCCTAATGCACCTTGTTTCTTTTTAAATCTACTTAGGGTTCAGTATTACCCTATGAGAGTCAGTACATGATTATACTCAATGTCTTTAGCTGTCTGTTCCTGTTTCCCTCCAATACTTTGCTGACCTTTTCGTTACAAGGATTTTAATCACTTAATTTAGGGAAACAGAAAGGGTTAAGAAAATAACAAATACGAGTGGGTAATTAAGTTTCCATCTGGTTTCAGAGTTCTTTGAATCCTTATCTAGTTCCTGATTGATTTCTGTCAGGAGCTGCAAACTCCAGCAGGGTGAGGCAAGTGAAGTGAATGAGTGTGAGGGCAGGTACCCAACAGGAAGGGCACCACCCATGGGGCCACTTGGGGATGGGATTCCAGAGTTGCAGGAGACTAGCTTTTTACAGGAAGCCAGAAAATTAGATTTCATGTGAAATCTGATTTTAAAGTAATGGCACCTCCTTCAGAATTTTTGAGAACAGTGAATCAGCTTTTTTAAAAAATGCAATTGACTTCCATCCTCAGCTTTTATCTTTCACCTAACTTCTCTTCATTCTGGTCTCTCCTTTTATGATTCATCATTCTCAACCACTCTGGGGTGTGTTGGGGGAAGGCCCTTATCTCCTTAGGCTTTCATCCATTTGCAACCTTTACCTTTAAATTCTGGTGAGAAAGACAAACACACACATTTATTAATGAGAACTTTGGGCCCCCCGCTGAGAATATTCTCCTTTAGGCAATTCCTGATGACGCATTTTGTTATTTCAATTTACTGACCATTTACTGAGTAGCCCGGGCTGTGTAGGAGGCAGGCAGAGTTCAAGATTTGGAATGGTCATGTATTGTGTAAATTTCTGTGATCTTCTTCACTTAGTATTGTTGTTACTGACCTCTTGTTGAGGGGGGATTTTTGCTTTGTTTCTGGATTCATGAAATATTGCTCTTTGCTGCTGGGGTAGCTGTGGTGGTGAGATGAAAGGTTATATATAGAACTTTGGGTCAGAAATCCCCAGCTTAAGACCAACCCAGTTCAGGCACTTTCTATATATGTGACTGTGCAGAAGTAATTTATACTCTGTGTGCCTCAATTTCCTCATCTATAAATGGAAATAGTGATCTTTCTTAGGGGTTTGTTAATGTTAAATGAATTAAGGTATATGGAAGTATTAAAAAACTTCATAAAGTACCAGTGTATCAAGTTTCAAATTAAATTAAAATAAAAAGTTACCAAACAATAACAAAAACAGGTAGAAGAAAAAAGGTGGGAACCTAGGCAGATCTAGGGGTTCTAAGCAAAAAGCAGGCCAGTCCCTTCTAGTTGCTGCTCGGTCAGTCATGATGTCACTCTGTTTAGTATTCAACTTCCAGAAAGAGGGTCTACTTGGCCTGGCCTACACCAGGTCCTCATGCCTTCAGCAGGGGATGGTAGGCACCTTGACTGAGGTCCCACCAAGATTGTAAGTAATGTAAGAGGTGTAGTTCCTGCAGAGCAAGAGCAGGATGCTGTTGCAAGATAAAAGGTATGGATGCTAGGCAGACATAAACATTAAGTAGATACCTCAAGCACTTTGCAAAGGGAAGCATCCTCTGTATGCTTGTAATCATTTGACCACAGACACAGAAAAGAATACTGTTAACAATCAGTAATAACTAATATAATTGGGAGTTACCGTGGAAAAAAAAGAGCAAGAATGCTTTGGCAAACAGCTGTGCTTGTCCATTACTGAAGCTTAGCATCAGAAAGCATTTAGATACTACTCAAATGTCCATTAACAATAGAATGGTAATCAATTTTGGTGTGTTCACACCACAGACTTCACAAAATTAGAATGGACAATGTTAACTATGTACAGCAATATGGATGAATCGCTTGACCATAATATTGAGCTAAAGAAGGGAAATACAAAGAATATATACCAGATGATTCCATTTATAGAAAGTATAAAAATAGGCAAAACTAATCTCTCTTGTTAGAAGTCAGTGATTACAACCACCAAGAATAGTAAGCAGGGATGAGAAAGCTGAGGTCTGTAGACTGCTACCATATTTGCTAAGTATATTATAATGTTTTATATATTAAAATACATTGTGGGGGTGATGGTTGGGGGGGTGGAATTCTCCTTTGCCCAAAAGTTCACAGAAAGATCAACTCACAATTAAGGCAGATTAATAAGAGGAAGAGATTTATTTACTGTGTGCATGGGGAGAATGGCAGAGAGATTACCCAATGGGATCCAGATATTTTTATATTCTCCTTTTAGAAGGGAAGGGAGCTGAGGAATATAGGTAATTCTGTTTAGGGACAATAAATGGTTGCTAGGGAGAAAGAATGTATGGGGGAAACAGATTGACTTGTAAATGATTCTCTTTGAAAATTAAATTAACTTTGAGAGACAGGTATTATATTTAAAATGATTTGGGCCAGGTCTGGTTGTATTCTTGATATTCTTTTCTGCAATACTGTGAGATAACGGGGAAGGGAAGGTAAGCCAATTATTCTTTTTATGGGTCCATCTGCTTGTGCAGATAGAGGGAAAGCTCTTCCAAGGGTCTGTCGATCTCTAAGGAGCTTTAATTCAAAATACTTTTTATACCAAGGAGTCATATTTTGCGGTGAAATTTCTCGAGGTCCTTCACATCCAATTAAAAAAAAAAAGAAGTCAATGATTACCTTGGGGTGCTTAGAATTGTGGCTGGAAGCAAACAGGAGGGGAGGTTCTGGGGGATGGCCATGCCCTATTTTTTGTTATGGGTACTGTAGGAGATTTCATTAAACTATATGCCTATGGTATGTGAACTTTTCCGTGTTTATTGTATGCTTAAATTTTTTATTTCCTTTCTTTTTTCTTTTTTCTTTTTTTTTTTTTTTTGAGACAGAGTCTCACTTTATTGCCCAGGCTAGAGGGAATGCCGTGGCGTCAGCCTAGCTCACAGCAACCTCAAACTCCTGGGCTCAAGCAATCCTGCTGCCTCAGCCTCCCAAGTAGCTGGGACTACAGGCATGTGCCACCATGCCCGGCTAATTTTTTCTATATATATTAGTTGGCCAATTAATTTCTTTCTATTTATAGTAGAGATGGGGTCTCCGCTCTTGCTCAGGCTGGTCTCGAACTCCTGAGCTCAAACGATACGCCCACCTTGGCCTCCCAGAGAACTAGGATTACAGGAGTGAGCCACCGCGCCCGGCCCTTTTTTCTTTTTATTTTAAAAAAAATCATGTATACTAGCAAGCACCACGACACCTGGTTAATTTTTCTATTTTTAGTAGAGATAGGAGTCTCATTCCTGCTCAGGCTGGTCTCCAACTCCTGAGCTCAGAGGGGTCCTCCCACCTTGGCCTCCCAGACTGCTAGGACTATAGGTGTGAGCTACCACACCCAGTATACTTAAATTTTAAAAAGCCTAACTTTTGACATGTATTAATACTCCCAAATAGATATCCTATGCTGAATAGTTTAAGAGGTATGAGGCTATGCTAATGTGTATAACCTAATCTAAATGCTCATTTTCACTTCTGTGTACTCTTAGCCTTCAACAGCTTCTATAAATAGATTGAGATTTTCTGTGAATTCTGTTGATTATGTGTTAACATTTGATTATCATCTTTAAATAAACCAGAGAAAGTAGTTGACTTGGAGGACATTCCTAATAGTGCTAAGTTTGATTAGATAATTTTCTGTATCTGGGAATAACTTTAAAAATATTATTATTATTATTATTTTGAGACAGAGTCTCGCTTTGTCGCCCAGGCTAGAGTCAGTGCTGTGGCATCAGCCTAGCTCACAGCAACCTCAAACTCCTGGGCTCAAGCGATCCTTCTGCCTCAGCCTCCCGAGTAGCTGGGACTACAGGCATGCACCACCATCCCTGGCTAATTTTCTCTTTATATGTTAGTTGTCTAATTAATTTCTATTTATAGTAGAGACGGGGTCTTGCTCTTGCTCAGGCTGGTTTCAAACTCCTGACCTGGAGCAATTCGCCCCCTTTGGCCTCCCAGAGTGCTAGGATTACAGGCGTGAGCCACCGTGCACGGCCTACTTTAAAATTATTCTATGTCAGGTGCTGTGCACAGGTCTGTAGGCCCAGCTGCTTGGGAAGCTGAGGTGGGAGGATCCCTTGAGCCCAGGAGTTTGAGTCCAGCCTGAACAACATAGTGAGACCCCAGCTCTTAAAAGAAAAAAAAAGAAGAAGAAAAGAAGAAATAAAATTATTTTATAAAGAACTATAGGCTGGGCACAGTTGCTCACACCTGTAGTCCTAGCACTCTGGGAGGCCGAGGTGGGAGGATCACTCTAGGTCAGGAGTTCGAAACCAGCCTGAACAAGAGCAAGACCCCGTCTCTACTAAAAATAGAAAGAAATTAATTGGCCAATTAAAAATATATATAGAAAAAATTAGCCAGATATGGTGGCACATGCCTGTAGTCCCAGCTACTCAGGAGGCTGAGATAGAAGGATTGCTTGAGCCTAGGAGTTTGAGGTTGCTGTGAGCTAGGCTGATGCCACAGCACTCTAGCCCGGGCAATAGAGTAAGACCCTGAAGTCAAAAAAAAAAAAAAAAAAGAACTATAATGTGTTTGGTATTTTTACTTCCTTGACTTGCTGCTATTTTCTTTAACACACAAGACCCCACAGAGCAAAGACCTATTTCCCCCCAAAATTAGACATCAAATAGGATTGATGAAAAAGAAGAACAATTGATATGCTTTAAGTTACAGTTTTAATTCAGTTTATAGGAATACTGTTTCACCCACTCTGCATTCTTACTTCTGCTTAAATACATGAAGTGCATGAGGTGAGATGTGTGATCCCAAAGACGGCTTCCTGGGAAGGTAGGTGATTCTCTGGAAGTGTAGGATGCAAGTAGACCTATAATTTGGTAGCATGGCTCACAGTGTACACAGTATCATTAAACTACAGATTATACAAACACATACACAGTGGTGGTTCCTTTATCTCTTTCAAGAAAAGTGATATATTCTTGGTTTGTTCTGGGTAGATTCTGCCGTTCCTGTATCGCTACCAGCCTAAAGAATAATAAGTGGACCTGTCCATATTGCCGGGCATATCTTCCTTCAGAAGGAGTTCCAGCAACTGATGTAGCCAAAAGAATGAGATCCGAGTACCAGAACTGCGCCGAATGTGACACCCTGGTATGTGACCCTGCCCATGTTCATGGTTACTAGCTTAGGTTCCTGAGGAAATGATCATTTCCCTTCTGCTTTTGACCCCATCCTATCCACCGTTTGGAAAGTGTTTTATCTCACCCTTCCCACTTCCTTTTATCCAATTTCATATGTATTGGCTGTAAAAAGACAGTTCCCCTGAATTCCTACCATCACCCAATTTTTCAAACAAATGCTTTCATTGACCACCTCCATTTTCTCTTCTTCCTATAACTCCCATTATGTGGCCTGTATTCTTGCTACCCTGTGGTATACCACCAATGAATAGTTTTGTCATTAAATCCAGTGGCATATTTCCACCTGTGTTATTCTGGACTTTGTATTATTTATCTCTATTGAACACTTGCACCTTGTTGAAGTTTTCACCTTTGCTATTATACTGGCCTCGTCAGATCATGTGAGATCTTAAAGGCCATGTAGAAGATTCTAGATTTTATCCTAAATGCAATACTAAGCCATAGTAAGAGCGTAAGCTTTATTTTATTTTATTTTATTTTATTTTATTTTATTTTGAGACAGAGTCTCACTCTGTTGCCCTGGCTAGAGTGCCATGGCATCAGCCTAGCTCACAGTAACCTCAAACTTCTGGGCTCAACCAATCTTTCTGCCTCAGCCTCCCGAGTAGCCGGGACTACAGGCATGCAACACCATGCCCGGCTAATTTTTTCTATATATTTTTAGTTGGCCAATTAATTTCTTTCTATTTTTTTTAGTAGAGACGGGGTCTCACTCTTGATCAGGCTTGGTTTCGAACTCCTGACCTTGGCGATCCACCTGCCTTGGCCTCCCAGAGTTCTAGGATTACAGGCGTGAGCCACCGCACCCAGCCAAGAGTGTAAGCCTTAGAGCTCCAAGATCGTTTTTATAGTTTTAAGATCATCACTCTAACATATGCGTGGAAAATGCTTTGGAGTGGGCCAAAGTGGAATTGGTGCGAACAGTTAAGTGGCTATCATGATAGGTCAGGTGAGAAGGCTGGATTAGGGTGATAGCATTAGTTATGGAATAAGAGGTTGTTTCAAGGTGTAGTTAGAAGCTAGAATTGAAGGAAATTGGTAATTAGATGTGGTGGTGAGTGAGAAGTGTCAAAAATGCTTCCCAGGCATTCTTTTTTCTTTTTTTCCCTGAGACAGAGTCTTTCTCTGTTGCCCGAGCTAGAGTGCCGTGGCGTCAGCCTAGCTCACAGCAACCTCAAACTCCTGGGCTCAAGCAATCCTTCAGCCTCAGGCTCCCGAGTAGCTGGGACTACCGGCGTGGGCTACCATGCCTGGCTAAGTTTTTCTATTTTTGGTAGAGACGAAGTCTCGCTCTTGCTTAGGCTGGTCTTGAACTCCGAGCTCAAACGATCTGCCCGCCTCGGCCTCCCAGAGTGCTAGGATTACAGGCATGAGCCACCACACCCGGCCTTCCCAGGGATTCTGACTTAAATAAGTGAGGCTACTAATATGGGGAGAAAATTTGGAGAAGAATCCACAGTTATGTTTTTTGTATGTGAAATTTGAGCTGCCAAGAGGAGATTCTGGGAGCATGTTTAGATACATCAGTCTAGAGATCAAAAGAGAGATTATGTACTAAGGATCTAAATTTTTTTAGAGAAACATTCTTGATGTTTATCAAAATTATAGCCCTCTTATGCTTTCTCTTAGCACCCTGTCTTTTGCTTTATACCACTTATCACCTTTGTGATTATACTTTTGTGATTTTTTCTTTTTTGGTTTAATGTCATATATTCCCATAAGATTTGAGTTTCCTGAAGGTAAAGACTGTGTCTATTTTATTGACGTGTGTACCCAGCCCTTTGGAAAGTGACTGGCACATAGTAAATTCTCAGTGCATTTCTAAATGTTTGTGTAAGACTCAGTCTATTCATGGCTTCCTAACTGTAGACTTTATACATGGTCTTTAGAGTCAGACATCCTGGGATCAAACACTAATTTTCTCATGTACTCTTTGTGATTTGGGGAAAGTTATTATTCTGAGTTTTTGTTTACCTCTTTATCAAATGAGGAAAAAGATAATGTTCATGTTATAGGGTGATCATGAAGGTAAATGATAAATAAATGTGTGAGATATATGTGTATTAGTGTGTATATATATCTATATATATATGACTGATGGCTGGCTTTTAACAAGGTATCTGGAACATAGTAAATGCTTAAAATCAATAGCTGTATACATTCTTAATAATAGATTATTGCTTATTTTTACTTATTTTGTCACCAGATAAAATTCAACATGCACAAAATCAAACTCATCCTATTTATTCCATCATCCAGTTTTTGATCTTACCTTTGGTATTTGCCGGAAACAAGAGCTTCCTCTCAACTATCCTGGGTGGAAATCCCCTTCCCTTTTTTCACTCTCCCTCCACCCCACCCCATTTCTGATTGTCACAAGGATTTGAGACACTTCTTACATCCATTTCTTCCTTTCTATGTTACCTCTCTTGCTAGGAATGCCGCCCATTCCTTCTGCAGCCATTTTAGACTCTACCTATTCTTTAGCGTCCAGGCAGATTTCCATTTCATGACGCTGGGCCTTAGTATTCCAGTTTCCTGTATCAAACAGTTTCCTCTACTTGTCCACACATCATTTTTCCTCTATTATATTATAAGCACCATTAGAGCAGACACAATGGTTTATGTTTGTTCTGCTATCTCTTACACCGTCTTATGTAATTTTGTGTCTAGACTGTCAATTGATCAATTCATTTGTTAGCATATAGTCCTCGGCTTGCTTAAATTCATGAGGAATGCTTTGTTGAACAAAGAATACAAAGAGAAATACATTTTTATTAGCAGTAGTAGTAAAGAGATGAGAGAACGCTCATGTGCAAAGTTGGATGTTAGAGGTTGTGAAATACATGTGTTTAAGACAGCTGCCTAGATCAATCCTAGTTTTGATATCTTTTAGGGGGATATTTGTAAAGCAAGCATTTTGTTTTTACTTTTCCACTTGCTTTTATTTTTGCCTTTTGTGAAACAATGATAACTGTTTTCTTGATGTGATAGATTTCATCTTTGAGGTTTAACTTCCGTAGCTTGGGCAAAATGAAGCAGAGTGGGTCGGCAACTTTACCACAGCTGTACAAAGCTTCCTTTAGCACAAGATCTTATCAGAGTTCTAATGAAACATTTAATAGAATATGTGTTATGTTAGCGACAGATCCCTCATAGTTAGGATCTGTGAATGTATATCTGGAGGAACAAGGGCTCTTTATTCTGCATTGAGGAAAATGGACTGCAAGAGCAGTCTTTTATGTTTCCTGTTAATGGGGCCATTAAGTATGCTGTGTATTAGGAATTCATGTAATACTACTGGGTATGTTATAAAGCCATGGTATTTATATCTTTCTTAGACTAGGACAGAGTTTCTTTTAACTTGCTATAGACTTTTCTAAAATTCATCCATTTATTCTTCTTATTTCTATTTTTCTTTCTCTTTTTCCTTCTTAATGTTTTTCTTCTTTTCTCCCTCTTGCTCTCTTTTTCTTCATCCATTTTTCTTTCCCACTTCCATCTTTTCAAAACCTATTTATATAATTGCATGCAAAGAAGGCAAATTTGAGTTGCTATACATCTTTTCACTTAAAAAATGTATATGTATTTGTGTGTTCTTTAGATGAACCAAATTCAAGAACTCAACATTTGGGTCTTGTAAGTATTGGAGAAATTTGAAAATAGTATTAATTCTTGATAATGCCCTAACTTGTGTTACTGATGCCATGAATGCATTCATTTAATCAACTGATCCCACAATATGACATTCTGTGAAAGTTATAAATCTGGATCACATAAGACTTCATTGAGCCCCTTTTTAACAGTGAGTTTATTTCATTTGCTTTTCTATAGGTTTGCCTCAGTGAAATGAGGGCACATATAAGGACTTGTCAGAAGTACATAGATAAGTATGGACCACTACAAGAACTCGGGGAGACAGCAGCAAGGTTGGTTTCAATACATTATAGTTTAACACTAAATTTTGACATGTCTATAATGAATTTAGTGGGCTGGATAGTTTAGCATTTTTATTATAAAAAATATTTATGCAGTAATGTTTGGGTTCTTAATCATCATACCTGGTATTGGTAATCATGTGTTAATAGCAATCGTTGTCAAAGAATTTTGCTCTACTTGAAAAACTGCATGTGGGTAACCAAACACACGCTGGAGAGATTGGGACTACTTCCTCAGACAAGTTTGTATGAAGGAAGATCCAAAAATAAAATGCAGAACTGTTAAATTTCTGCCAGGCTCTGTTTACTGACTAATCAATTCCTGAAGTGGTTCATAACTGAGATTATTCATCTTGACTCTTCCATCACCACTGCTTATTTCCCCAGCTCATTCCTTACCACGTTGCTTGTTTCTCTTTAGAAGGCAGGAAGCAGCCTCTCAGTATGTGTGCTAGTAAGGGAAGAATGGGCCTGGGCAGGTGTCCTGAATCCTTTGTGGTTTTGGTGGGCAGTCTTACTGGGGCTGCCAGAAGAATGGAAGAAGGGGCTGGGAGAAGAATGCAAGGGGCTAGTAGGTATAATGGAGGATATTGATCAGTTACTATTTTTTTTTCTTTAAAAAAAGAAAAAGAAACAAATATAGGTCATTACTGTCCTGATGGGAAGGGTAATTTAGTAGTATCAGAGTAATTATAAAGGTTGGAGTCTACCTCTGCTAACCAAATAAAGAAATAATTTGTATTCTCCTGCATGATAGGTCAATGGCCTTGAAACTATTAAATCTGCTTATGAACTCATTTACCCAATATTGATATTCAGTATGTGTGTAATTTCTTTTTCTCTCCTGAAGAAAAATGTTAGGTCTACTCATTTTAATAAAATATATTCAAAATATAGCTTAAATTTCTTACCCTAAAAGTCTAAGTGATCACTCGATTCCTTTTGTTTTTCCTAGAAATTGCCTTGCAAAGGTACCTGTTATTATAGGTTTACCTTTATATCATGATGTAGTAAATTCTTGATGAGTCTTTTAGCTGTAAACAGAGTAAGGATCCTGATAGATTGACCACAAGGACCAATGGAAAGAAGGTTAACATAAGTTGAGAAAGTGTGTGGAATTTGATTGCAAGCTTGATGGACTTTAAGAAAATTAAAAAATCTATGCAAGTTAATTGGAATCCTCATTCCTTTTGATGGTTAGAATTAAATAGTAAACATTTAAAATAATAGAAAATGGGGAGGGTTGTTGATTAATCTTACAAAGTAGATTAATATTGGCATTTATGATAGAAACCTTTGTTTTGTAGAAGAATTTTCTATATGATTCAAACTTTTGAAGTCTTTATGCACGGAGCATATCCAGAGTGTAATACCTAGGGGACAGGAAGTTACATCCATAATGGAAAGTGAGCAAAAAAAATCTAAGCCTCTATATTGTCCCTGAGAATTTAAGGCAATACTGTCCAATGGAAATATAATGTGGCCACACGCAGTGGCTCATGCCTGTAATCCTAGCACTCTTGAGAGGCTGAGGCGTGTGGATTGCTCAAGGTCAGGAGTTTGAAACCAGCCTGAGCAAGAGCGAGACCCCGTCTCTACTAAAAATAGAAAGAAATTAATTGGCCAACTGAAAATATATAGAAAAAATTAGCTGGGCATGGTGGCACATGCCTGTAGTCCCAGCTACTCGGGAGGCTGAAGCAGGAGGATCACTTGAGCCCAGGAGTTGCAGGTTGCTGTGAGCTAGGCTGATGCCACGGCACTCTAGCCTGGGCAACAGAGTGAGACTCTGTCAGAAAAAAAAGAAAGAAAGAAATATAATGTGGATCACATATGATTTAAAAGTTTCTAGTAGCCACATTAAAAAAGAAAGAGATATAGGCGAAGTTAACTTTTAATATATTTTATTTAACTGAATGTAGCCAAAATATTATTATTTGAACATGTAATCAATATAAAAATTATTGAGATATTTTACATTTTTTTCTGACATTAAGACTTTATTTTTTATTGTTGTGCTTTTCTTTTCTTTTTTTTCGAGAGTCTTGCTCTGTCCCCCTGGGTAGAGAGTGCAGTGGCATCATCGTAGCTTACTGCAGTCTCAAACTCCTGGGCTCAAGTGATCCTTCTGCCTCAGCCTCCCACGTAGCTGAGACCATAGGCACACATGACCATACCCAGCTCATTTTTAAATTTTTGGTAGAGACAGAGTCTTGCTATGTTGCCTAGGCCAGCATCAAGTGATCCTTCTGCCTCGGCCTCCCAAAAGGCTGGGATTATAGGTGTGAGCCACCATGCCCAGCCAGATCTTTAAAATTCAATGTGTATATTTTATGCCCAGCATATCTGAATTTAGACTAGCCACATTTCAAGTACCTAGTAGACACATAAAAGACAGCCCAGATAAGGAACAACTAAATATTCCTAAGTGTAAGTAAGAAGTTTTTTTTTTTTTAGAGACAACATCTTGCTGTGTTGCCCAGGGTGGGGAGCAGTGGCTATTCACATGTACTGTCATTGCGCACTACAGCCTTGAACTCCTGGGCTCAAGTGATCTTTCTGCCTTAGCTTCCCAAGTAGCTGGGATGACAGACGTGCTACTGCATCTGGCTCCTCCCCCCGCCCCATAAGGATTTAACAAGCTAGCTGTGGGTCAGTTTTCATTCTTCAGTGGAAACTATAATGTGAGTTGACACCTCTAGTTATATGCTGGTGGATATAGAGAACAAATAACACTCAATTCAGATATTACCTGAATTAGAAGAAAAAGGTAACCCAGGGATAGCTGGGTGCTGTGATCCTCAGTTTCTCAGTTAATGGCTGCTCAGATTGCACGTCTCCTCCAAAGAGAATAAGGCGCTTCAAGTGAATTAGAAATGTTTCTCTGCCCTGTCCCGGTGAACATACACATTTGCATTTCTCATGAAAAAAAATTTAGGCACCAACACCGTTATCGGAATAGGAAAAGTAATATCAAATCAGAGGAAGAACCAGGACTAGAAACTAGACTCACTTACATTGTGTTTTTCTTTTTTTAATCTCTAGTTAAGTGACTAGTACTTAGTTGCCAACAACTTTAGTAATATTTCTATTTTATGCAATTTCCAGGTGTGTATGTCCGTTTTGCCAGAGGGAATTGGATGAAGACAGCTTGCTGGGTCATTGTATCACTCATCACAGATCGGAAAGGAGACCTGTAGTAAGAATTTTTGTTACATATATTTTAGCAAAGTCTGAATTCAGGATACAATAGAAAATCCATTTATTAGATTTCTATTTATAGATTTATTAGGAAGGATAATAATTTATGTTAAAGTTATAATTTTTGACTATTTACAATATGTGAAAGTGTTGAGTTTAAACTGATAAGAATTACTAATGTGCAATCACTCATTTATGAAATTACACATTATCTCTTACAAATAAACATGGGTATAATCAACCAAAGTGATCCAAAATGCACTGTTAATTTGTTAAGATTTAATTTTGGAATACAAACTGTGGTCATATCCTAAGTTAAAAACATTTTTTTTTTTTTTTTTTTCAAGACAGAGTCTCACTTTGTTGCCCAGGCTAGAATGAGTGCAGTGGCATCAGCCTAGCTCACAGCAACCTCAAACTCTTAGGCTCAAGTGATCCTGCTGCCTCAGCCTCCCGGGTAGATGGGACTACAGGCATGCACCAACATGCCCAGCTAATTTTTTCTATATATATTAGTTGGCCAATTAATTTCTTTCTATTTATGGTAGAGACAGGGTCTCGCTCTTGCTCAGGCTGATTTTGAACTCCTGACCTGGAGCAATCTTCCCGCCTCGGCCTCCCCGAGTGCTAGGATTACAGGTGTGAGCCACCGCGCCCAGCCAAAAACATTTTATTTATTATTATTTTTTATTTTTATTTTTTTGAGACAAAGTCTTGCTTTGTTGCCCAGGCTAGACTGAGTGCCGTGGCATCAGCCTAGCTCACAGCAACCTCAAACTCCTGGGCTCAAACAATCCTTCTTCCTCAGCCTCCTGAGTAGCTGGGACTACAGGCATGCACCACTATGCCCGGCTAGTTTTTTTTCTATATACATTAGTTGGCCAATTAATTTCTTTCTATTTATGGTAGAGACAGAGTCTCGCTCTTGCTCAGGCTGGTTTTGAACTCCTGACCTCGAGCAATCCACCCGCCTCAGCCTCCCAAAAAACATTTTAAAATAATGCAAATGATGTTATTATGACAATACATTAGAAATGAAAAGTAGGTAGTTATTCATCTTCATTAATTAATCATTATTTTATTTCACAGTCAGTATTTACCCATATGATCGCATATTTAATATATATATTGCTCATCATCTCCTAGATTTATTATGAATGCTGCCTTTTTTCATTTCAACCTGGCATTGTAATTCTGTTTTACAGTGTGGTTTTTATAATTTTCATTTTTATATAGTTGTAAGGTAAAGCATAGTGGATACCTTAACATTTACTCCTGCCATTTTACTATTTTTGAACATTTGGATTGTTACTAATTTTTAGGATTTGAATTCATATTCTTACATTAAACATTTAAACTTTCCCAGTTATTACATTTTTTTTCCTGGGAGGAAATTCCTTAGATTGATATTTCCGGGATCTACAGGGCAAACTTTTTAGTAGGTCTTAAAATGTATCTCTAAAACGCTTTCCAAAAAGTTTGAGTCAATTTATATTTGTATCAGCAATTTAAGAGTAAACCACTTTCACCTTAACCTGGCTATAATTGGGTATACTTATTTCAAAATTATCCTGGCTTACATATATTCACCAGCAAACTGGTATTAACTGAGCAGCACCTAAGTGGACACATAGGTACTACAGTAATAGGGTATTGGGCATGGGGGAGGGGAGAGGGGGGCGGGTGTATACATACATAATGAGTGAGATGTGCACCATCTGTGGGATGGTCATGCTGGAAACTCAGACTTGTGGGGGGAGGGGGGGAAAGGGCATTTATTGAAACCTTAAAATCTGTACCCCCATAATATGCCAAAATAAAAATAAATTAATTAATTAAATAAATTATCCTGGCTTAACAGATATAAAATAAATGATACTTTCAAGATTATTTTGAATTGTATTTTAGCTTTATGCAATATATATATGTGTGTGTTGTTTTATATGTATGTTTTTAGTTTTTTTGAGTTTTAGTGGCTTTTTGGGATAAAATCCTTTTGGAAAGTGGATGAGATTGAAACACAAGTATATTAGATAGATAGGTAGAGGGAGAGAAAAAAAAAGACAGACACAGAGATAATGCTCACAACAAGCCTATGAGATAGGCATGATTATTATTCTCATTTTATACATGATAAAACTGAGTCTCAAAGAGGTTCAGTCAGTCATGCAAGGTCACAGAGCTGGTAAGTAGCAAAGCCAGAGTTAGAGTAGTCTAGCTCCAGAGCTGCGTGGTAAACCCCTGCTCAGGAGAAAAGCTACACAGGACAGGAAGATATTTGTTATTGATCCAAATGGCCCAGGGGTTTGGCCATTGGAACGGCTGACTAGGAGCTTGCTAGGTGTTGTGGAAGCACACTTGTCATGGGCTTTTCCTGCTCCAGTTGCTCTGTAAGAGGAGCTGGGCTAGAGAGTTGTTTCATGATAAGTCCCTGGGAGCCAGAGGAAGTCAGAAGAAAGCATTAAGATGAAACGAGAGCAACTATGATTAACTGATGCCCAAGTGCTTTCTTGTCTCTCCTAGCAACCCTGTGAAGAAGGGATTGTCAACCCAGCCTGAGCCCTGACCACTAGTGCTGCTCTGGCTGGGGGAAGGCTGGGTTCTGGACCATTATCTCAGGGTGCATCTAAGCAGCAGTGTGGGGCAGGCCACAGAGTGGTCAGTTTGGCGGTCTCGTGTGCCTGCTGCAGCAGACATCCAGCCTACGTGTCGCTCAGTTTGGCCATCAGATCAAAGGGGGCCCGTGGAGCTAGGTGCTTCATGATTTAGAGGTCATTGAAGAAAGCCAGCCTGAGAGGGGAGATAAACCAGGAATGGTGGGATCATATTGCCCATGGGCGTTAGTAGCTAAATCCTGGCCTTTGGCAGGGATAGGCTTTGGTTCAAATCCCACTACCTCTGTTAACTCCTCTCTGCCTGTGTTTCATCATTTGTAAAATGGGGCTGATAATAATGATGATGCCTTTTTCACAGGTAGTAGTGAATGAGTCAGGGATGTAGAGTAAGCACTCACTGTCTCATGGAGATCACTCCAAAAATAGAAGAGGATGGTAGTGGTGGTGGGTTACTATGAGTTTTCAATTGTGTAACATCAGGCCTAGAGAAGATTTATCAGAGGAAGCGATACAGACTCACAGTTGGTAACCCACGTGAGGTGAGGGTAAGAGTGGGGTGGACAGGGGGGTTCAGGTGAAGTGGTAAAATTCCACTACAAAGACTAGGATGTTGGCTGGGCTTGGTGGCTCATGCCTGTAATCCTAGCACTCTGGGAGGCTGAGGTGGGTGGATCGCTCAAGGTCAGGAGTTTGAGTCCAGCCTGAACAACATAGTGAGACCCCAGCTCTTAAAAGAAAAAGAAGAAGAAAAGAAGAAATAAAATTATTTTATAAAGAACTATAGTCCAGGCGCCGGTGGCTCACACCTGTAATCCAAGCACTCTGGGAGGCCGAGGTGGGGATTGCTCAAGGTTAGGAGTTCAAAACCAGCCTGAGCAAGAGCAAGACCCCGTCTCTACTAAAAATAGAAAGAAATTATTTGGCCAACTAAAAATATATAGAAAAAATTAGCCGGGCATGGTGGCGCATGCCTGTAGTCCCAGCTACTCGGGAGGCTGATGCAGAAGGATCGCTTGAGCCCAGGAGTTTGAGGTTACTATGAGCTAGGCTGACACCATGGCACTCACTGTAGCCTGGGCAACAAAGTGAGACACTGTCTCAAAAAAAAAAAAAAATGCTTAGTTCTGTAACACCCCAGTGCTGTCCAGAAGTAGTATCTGGAACAGAAGACTGCCAGGTATCCTATGTTAGTGTTTTATTATTGAGCAGAAGCTCAAGATACATGTCATTCTGAAGGACCTAGAGCCACTTATAAGTCATGATGTGTCATATGGTTATGAAAAGACTGGAACATGGCATACTTGGAGTGCACATCCTTAAGGATCCCTAGTGGGGACATTTCAGTGAAGACACCCTGGTAGAAGCACTGGTCAAGGAGGGCTGAGTCCATTGCTAGTTCTGGGTTGGTGAGGAAATTAGCAAGAACTGTTGCTTTAAAAGACTGGATTGCTGATTTTGCTGCAGATAAGATGAGCGACATCGTCTGTCTTACCTGGTGTAAGAGAGGTTTCCTGGCAGTTAGAGATTTGGGCAAATGGTTCCTCTGCCTTCCAAAAATAATTAGAGCATTCAGAGATCAAACCACAAGATAGGCAATCTTTGCAGAACTGCTCAAGGTTGATGCAATAGGTTAAGAACATCAAAGGATTTTGACTTTTCTCATATGCCAACAGCTCCTTTTTCTCACATAGTAATTATATTCTGACATGTTGCAGTTTCTGAATAATTATATTCATGGACTATTAGACTCAAAGGAGTCAACAGACACAAACAGCATGCTTGAGTTTGAATTATGAGACCATTTCTGAGAGAAATATGGTATTTTATCTTGTAAAGGGATATGGTTCTAGCAAGAACCATACTTTGTGGTTATTCTCTCTGCCCAGGGTGCACTTTCTTTCACTGGTTGGCTCTTACTCTTCGTTTGGAGCTCAGCTTAAATCTTACTTCCTCAAGGAACCACCCCTCCCCCCCCACGACACTCTAATTTCAGTTTATGCTTTTCTCCCCTTTTTTCAGTATTTACCACAATTTGTAATTGTGTATTCATTTCCTGTTTGTCTTTCCTTCTTTTTTTTTTTTTTTTGAGACAGAGTTTCACTTTATTGCCCAGGCTAGAGTGAGTGCCATGGCGTCAGCCTAGCTCACAGCAACCTCAAACTCCTGGGCTCAAGCAATCCCGCTGCCTCAGCCTCCCAAGTAGCTGGGACTACAGGCATGTGCCACCATGCCCGGCTAATTTTTTCTATATATATATTTTAGTTGGCCAATTAATTTCTTTCTATTTATAGTAGAGATGGGGTCTCGCTCTTGCTCAGGCTGGTCTCGAACTCCTGAGCTCAAACGATCCGCCCACCTCGGCCTCCCAGAGAGCTAGGATTACAGGCTTGAGCCACTGCGCCCCGCCTGTCTTTCCTTCTAATTTATTAGGTTCATGAAGGCATGGAACCTAAGTCCTTTGTTCAAGACTGCATGCCCAGTTCTTTTATTTATTTATTTATTTTTTTGAGACAGAGTTTACTCTGTTGCCTGGTAGAGTGCTGTGGCATCAGCTTAGCTCACAGCAACATCAAACTCCTTGGCTCAAACCATCCTCCTGCCTCAGCCTCCCAAGTAGCTGGGACTACAGGTGTGTGCCACTACACCCGGCTAATTTTTTTTTTTAATATTTTTAGTTGCCCAGGCAAATTTGTTTCTATTTTTTAGTAGAAATGGGGTCTCACTCTTGCTCAGGCTTGTCTCGAACTCCTGAGCTCAAGCGATCCTCCCGCCTCCACCTCCCAGAGTGCTAGGATTACAGGCGTGAGCCATCACGCCCAGCCTGCATGCCCAGTTTTGGGCAGAGTGTTTAACACATAGTAGGATGTAGTGATACGAAAAAAGGATATTAAAGAAAAACATGACTCCGTTTACCTATATTCAAAGGTTCTTGTAGTTCCATGTTTTCTACCAAACTCTGGAGGCTCATTCCTTAAGGAAGGACAGGACTGCTATTGGTTTGAAACACAAACTGTGGTGGCCACAGGCTGAGCCAGTCCTCTCCACGGCAGCTTTATTTCCACGAGTGCTTAGGGTACCTATGACTTGACTGGGCAGAAGGGGTGTATGTGCATTAATGTTTGGAAGGAAGAAAAATCTTCAATAGATTTGCTTTCAGACTCTGACTAAATTAGGTCTGCAATCTGGTATCTTGATTTAGGTTACATATTTGCCTATAAATATTTTCAATGCATGTCTCTTTTCTCTTTTTGGTATTGGATTCAATAATCTTTAATCAATTCCTCATATGGCATTTACCATCATATGGAAAGTGTTCTATAATTGGCTTGAGTTGCTGTAGAGGTTAGTCTAAACCACAGATGGTGGAGTTGAGTGTCCCTTGTCATAACCATTCAGGATTGAATCTTTTGCCTCTTGAGATGTCTGTGACATGAGCACACTGCCTTCCAACTCTTATACACTTGTTCTCTTAGAAATCATCTTCTGACCTCAGAAGAACATGATAGACATCTTCTTCGTTAAAGATCTTTGATATTAGACTGCATATATAGATAATACTTGGTAATTAAAAGCCCTCAACAGTAAAATATGTTGTTTATGGCATCTGTGCTTTTAGAACCTAAGAAAAGGGTACCAGAAAAAAGTTAAGCTTTGCCACCTACTTTCCTATTCTTTATTAAATCAGTCATACACATATTTTAGAAATAGAGTTCAAGTTTTATAGTATAAAATATACCTAATTCACAGTGAGGGCTGTTGAGGATCTGTGTGGAGAATGATTTTCTTTTGGGAATACTCTGTAACAGTACCAAAATGGGGGAGAAAAGCAGAGTTTGGGGAACTAGAAAGCCTAATGCTCTGGTGGTTGTGTTCTGTCAGTGATCTTACCCTTATTCTTAATGGGATAAGGGAGAGGTGTCTTTTTGAAGACCCTGGTGAGAACCAGTTCAGAAAGACTGGGATGGGGACAGGATGCTTGAATCCATGTACACATGGAGCAGGATCCAATCCATTTCGGTGTCTTTGGAGTTTGCTATGAGGGACTTTGAGAAACATGTCCTAATGTACCCATGTTAGATGCTCACATCTATGACCCTGATGATCAAAGGTCATATGTCCTTATGAATATTTCTGTACGTTTTATGTATTCTTAGAAGCCCTTACAGTGGTGATTCTCAACCTCTGCTCTGTCCCGGCACACGTAAAGAATATAATATTGAACAAAATCATTCTTATTTTCCCATAAGTAATAATGATTCATGAAGGTGGGTGAGTAATCCCCTAGGGAGAGAAGGTGATTGTATCAGAATTTAGGGAAGAAGGAGTGGTATACAATTGAAAATGAACTCTCATCTGATTCTGTGTATCAATAACTATTCTTTTCCCATCCCTAACTGGCCGAATTACTCTGGTATAGGAACTGATATGAATTAGAAAGCATTTTTTAAAAAAGAAAAACAAACAAACAAAAACAAACCTTAAGCAGCAAAAGCTCTATCAGAAGAGAAAGAAAATTACTGGAAATCTTTATCCTAAAAACTAGTTCTTTATTCATGAGGTGTCTGCTATGTGCTAGGTATTATACTAGGTGCAAGGCATAAGGAAATAAGAGAAATATGATTTGCCCTTGCCCTAAAGGATCTTTTAAGGGGGAAGAAAATTTAAATAGTATTTTATTTAATCTGCAAAGTGTCTATTTTATTCCTACTTTAGAGAAGAAAAATTAAGTTTGAGCTTCTATTTTGTGCTGAATTCCATGTACACTAACATATGGAGAATTTAGACTAAGTCATTCTTACTTCATTTTTATTTATTTATTTATTTATTTATTTATTTTTGAGACAGAGTCTCGCTGTGTTGCCCAGGCTAGAGTGAGTGCCGTGGCATCAGCCTAGCAGCTCACAGCAACCTCAAACTCCTGGACTCAAGCAATCCTTCTGCCTCAGCCTCCCGAGTAGCTGGGACTACAGGCATGTGCCACCATGCCCTACTAATATTTTATATATATATATATATATATTAGTTGGTCAATTAATTTCTTTCTATTTATGGTAGAGATGGGGGTCTCACTCTTGCTCAGGCTGGTTTCGAACTCCTAACCTCAAGCAATCCGCCTGCCTCGGCCTCCCAGAGTGCTAGGATTACAGGCGCGAGCCACCGTGCTGCGCCTTACTTCATTTTTATAGTTCCAAAATTGTTGCTCCCTATTAAAGAAAATCTAGCAGCAAGTAAATAATATTAAATCCCTTTAAGAAAACATTTAAATACTTTCTCCAGATAGGGAAAGCCCGCTGATCTTGAATAGAAATATTCCCACCCTAAATGAAAGCTTTTCAGTGTCTTGCAAAGCTAAGAACAAATAGAGTTAAGAAATTTTACTAATTTAAGAAAAATTCTTAATTTTAAGAAATTTAAGAAATTCCACTTATTCTGTCTGTCTTTCTGAAAGAATTTTTTTTTTTTCCTGTAATTCCCAAGGACTTTTACTCTCTTCGACATTCCTGAAAAGGAGAGTAGGTAAATCATGTAGGAGAAAGGAGAGATTTTATTATCTTATAAAGTGGACATGTTGCGGCAGTGTGTACGGCCAGCATTACAGCTCTTATCACAGCTCTTATTCATTTGACAGGAGAAAGAACCGCAAGTGGCACACAAAGAGTCGGAGAACAGCCTTTATTCTTCTACAGCCCTCTTTGTGTCTTCCTATATTCTTTCCTTCCTGCCCTTCTGCCCCTGCTTTTATACCCTTGGTAGGGCTCAAGAAGCATCCAATCAACTACAAGCTTTAACATCCAATCAAAAACAGTGGGATTCAAAAATTACCCAATCAGGATCACACAAACAGCGTGGCCGGAAACAGGCAGCCGTTTGTGGGCCTGGGGGCATTCCGGCTTGCGGGTCCGGCTGCACGGCAGTCCAGGCGGGGCTGTGTGCCTTGGGGCTCCGGGGCGGCTGTGTGCCCTCCAACTGGGCACTTGCAGGACTGGCCCGTGGAGATGCAAAGCAGCCGGGAGGCGGCAAGTGGCCACGTCCCAGCGCCCACGATTTTCCATATCAGACAGACTTTGGGTATTGACTCCTTGTGAATCTAGACTGTTCTAAAATTGTCCTACAAAGCTCAGAGAAAATGACTCACATGAATAAAGAACATAGTGGGAAATTTTCAGACTTCTCATGGATTATACTAGAAGAATGAGCACAGGTGCAAAAGAAACTCAATGCACTTGGCTTCATGCCAACAGTGATTTTGGCAAAAAATTGCAAATCATCTCCCCCAGCTGTCTGCCCAGAGCTTATACATAATAGACATACAACAGCATTTCTATTTTACAGTGTACTCAGGCTCTTTGTAGTATTGATCCAATGAAGATTTTTATATAATCATAGAGAGAAGCCTTTTCAGAGGTAATCTAATGCAGCCTCCCTCTTAAGGTAGTAAGTGATTTACTTTGTCAGTGCTTGAAATTTTCCAGAATGGTAACCCAGTTACAAGAGTTTTATTTCTAGACGTCTCGACATCCTGATTTTCCTTCTGTATCTATTGCAGTTTATTGATGTTTCCCTTACCTAGCACTTAAAATAGAACACAGTGCTCCAAAAATGGTCAGTAAATGCAGAAGGACCATCAACCATTATTCTAGATAATTGAATACTATCTGTGCTGTTTATTATTTAGCATCTCACTAGCTTTTTAAATGATTAGTCATACTTCTGGTCTGATAATGATTCTCAGTAAAATGAAACTCCCAAAAGACTTTTTTGTATAGGTATTGGAGTTAAGAAAGGTGTTTATCTATTTCAACCTAGGTATTAGATGTAGAATTTCTCATTTGTGCCCCTACTGTTCATCTTGTTTCTCTAAAAGGAATTACATTTTCTTTAAGACAGTGGTTCTCAAACCTTATTATGCATCAGAATGACCTAGAAGGCTTGCTTAACTACAGATTGCTAAGACCCTAGCCCTAGAGTGTCTGATTTAATAGATCTGAGCTGCGACCTGAAAATTTGCACTTCTTATATTTATTTATTTATTTGTTTTTTGAGATAGAGTCTCACTCTGTCACCTGGGCTAGAGTGCCGTGGCTTCAGCCTAGCTCACAGTAACCTCAAACTCCTGGGCTCAAGCAATCCTTCTGCCTCAGCCTCCCGAGTAGCTGTTACTACAGGCATGCGTCACCATGCCCGGCTAAGTTTTTCTATATATTTTTTAGTTGTCCAGCTAATTTTCTTTCTATTTTTAGTAGAGACGGGGGTCTCACTCTTGCTCAGGCTGGTCTCGAACTCCTGAGCTCAAACGATCCACCCTCCTCAGCCTCCCAGAGTGCTAGGATTCAGCCTAGCCTGAAAATTTGCATTTCTCATAAGTTGCCAGGTGATGCTGATGCTGCTGGCCTGAGGACCCCACCCTGAGAACCATTGCTTTGTTTCAAACGTTGAAGCGAGGGCAAGCTAGAAATAGGACTATATATTTTATTTGATTCTTTGTTGACCAGCATTGCATAATCTATATTCTGGGGATTTGGAGGATAAATATCCTTTCAAAAGAATCTTCTTCATCTGATTAAAAGTGGAAAGAAACATCTGTTTTCATACACATTAAGTGTACTTTTTGTTTTAATCCTATTAAAGCATCCTGTGTCAGGCGATCTGTCCCCATTTCCTAGAGAGTGAGTACTTTTGGTCTTCAATTTGCTCATCTGTAAACAAAAGTAGAGAAAAATCTACTCTAGGATGTTGGTTATCTTTGGCTTTATAGTTTTTTGAGAAGAAAGAATAATAAATGAACGTTAATTACAGGCTGGACAAGGTGGCTCATGCCTGTAATCCTAGCACTCTGGGAGGCTGAAGTGAGTGGATCCTTTGAGATCAGGTGTTCGAGACCAGCCTGAGCAAGAGCGAGACCCTGTCTCTACTAAAATTAGAAAGAAATTAGCTGGACAACTAAAAATATATATAGAAAAAAAATTAGCCAGGCATGGTGGCAACATGCCTATAGTCCCAGCTACTTGGGAGGCTGAGGCAGGAGGATCACTTGAGCCCAGGAATTCGAGGTTGCTGTGAGCCACGACACTCTAGCCCAGCCAACAGTGAGACTCTGTCTCCAAAAAAAAGGTTAATTACATAGAAAGGGACAATTTGGAATCAATAGGCTCAACACCAGAAGATATAAACCCCAGGGCTAAGGGGAATCAACTGAAGGCATCAGTAGGATGGGGTGAGGTTCTTCCCTAAGCTGCTATGTCGCAAATCGGGACAGGCAGATGTCCTGCTCTAATGTGCATTTACCTGCACAGTGAATGGGCTGTGAGCCCATCTACTAAGGACCTGCCCTCTAGGGAGTACCAGGACATGACACTGTCGCCATGTCTGATAAATGGGAGGCTATCATAGAAATAGTTTTCAATTATCTGAAGTTGGTAGCAGCTTCTAAGATAGTGGCTGTTATTAGCCTATTGCATTCACCATCAGAAGTCCATACTGAGAAGAGGCCAACATCTTTTGAATGTAACTGTGCAATTGTTGGTTCCTGATAGAAGTAGCATGGCCTGGGAGCATTGAATAGAGACAAATAATAAAGGATGGCTGATGCTAGGATATTGGCAACATTAGGGTGAGTGTAAGTGAATACTTAGGTTTTTATATAATGATCAGTCTGTCTCTCACCTACTGTTTTTTTCCCCCTTCCCATTCTTACTCTCTCTTCCCTCAGGTCAAATCTCACAGTTTAAGAAACAAAAGATGTTTTTGAGTAGTACAGATTTCAGCCTGTTGTTTTGCAGTGTCCTTCTGGTGGATGTTTCTTTAGTCACACAATTAAGTTTTATGTACACCAGAGACTGAAACCTGCATTTGTTCCCTATTAACATAAAGCTAAAACCAAAACCTTTTCTGCTTATAATTCCAAGTTTTCCGTATCTCTCTCCTCCACTACACTCTAATCAGCTCTTCAATGGTAGGACCCACAGGCATGGTCATCTCTGCGCCTCTGAGTCCTGGTATCATCCTACAGAATTGCCTACAGACACCATGTTAGGTGCTTGAGTTAGTACTGAGCAGAGGTAGTACCAACTTATCCTTCTAAACTCTTCTCTCACCACTTCCCCACCACACCCTTCCTTCAGCTATACTGAGCTTTTTCCATTACCTAAGCAGGGCCAGTCCCTTTACGACTTCCTGCCTCTTCCCACATTGATTCCCCTGCCTGTGATGCTCCTCGCAGATGGGCTGGCTGGCTCATTCTTCAAGTAAGAGGCAGCTCAGCTGAAGCCTTTCCAGGCTTCCTGAGCAAAATTTGTAATTCCCTTTTCAGGTCTTAAACAATTGTCTGTTCATATCTTGGCTATAGTGCTTGCTATACTACATTGAAAGTATCTGCTTAAGTGATAATAATGGCAGCCATTTATTACTTGTGCCAAAGACTGAGCTAATATAATGACTGAGCCTCATAATATTAAATGATGAATTATTTTAAATCTACCAACAGTCCTTGGACACAAATAATACTCATTTTACAGGTTAAGATTAATTACTTGCCAACGGTAAGTCAGTGAGAAGTTGAGATGATATTGGAAACTATTTTCTGGATACCAGGAATGTAGGGGTCCATAGGACACATGTAGTTTCTTCCCTCAGGGAGCCCCAACTCTTCAAGGACAGGGATCAGATAGATAGTAGTAAATGTTTGGCATTTATTGAATGCCTACTTTGCACCTGTCACATAAAGGACCAGAGTGTTGAATGAACAAATTTCTATAACTGGTGTTCCTTCTCTCACACCTTGAAATGTTAATAATATTGTTCTTCTGTTAAAATATTTCTTGGTCTCGGCTCTGTTTTTATTATATATAGTAGTCTCAGGGTAAGATAAATGCTGTTTTGGTATAGATAGTGTTGTCAATTAAGCAAAGTAGCTAGCATTGGAAAATCATAAATGATTATAAAATAATAATAATTAAAAGTATGTAATTTTATATAAACAAGACATAAAAATTAATGGAGTCAAACAAAATTCAGAAATTGGCCTTTATAGAAATTAAACATATTGAAACTGAGATCCTCATAAGACAATAAGAAAAGAATATTAAAAGGCAGCATTTAAATTTAAAGAAAAATGTTATCATCCAAGCTGATAAATTGGATACTGTTAGAATGTGGGAAAAAAACCCAAAACATTGGATTATCTATTGAAGGCCTGGATTACAAATTACAGTCTGATACTTATAGCTGGGTAAATTCAAGCTAGTTTTTCTTCCTCTGAAATTACACTGATGTATAAAATAAGGATAACAATTAATTCACTGGGTTGTTGTGAGGATGAAATGAAAATACCACCTAATTCCCTGCCTAACAACACACTTGGCACTCATAATGAGTCTGCATATCATAGTTTTAAAAATTAACACATGAACATCTGTATCTAAATATTCAGTATTATCTATAAATTCATATCATAGCAGCTTTATTTGTAACAAACAAAAACTGGAAACAATGCAGACATTCTTCAAAAGGTAAATGGATAACCAAACTGTGAGCTATCCATACCATGGAATAACACTCATCAATAAAAAGCAAGGAACTATTGATGCACCCAATAACTTCGATGGATCTCACAGTCGTTGTGCTCAGTAGAAAAAACCAATCTCAAGAAGTTAAATACTGCCAGGTGCAGTGGCTCATGCCTGTAATCCTAACACTCTAGAGGCCAAGGCAGGAGGATTGATTGAGGCCAGGCATTCAAGACCAGCTTGAGCAACATAGCAAGACCCTAGCTCTATAAAAAATATAAGAATTAGCTGGGCATAGTGGCGCATACAGATAGTCCCAGCTACTTGGAAGGCTGAGGCAAGAGGATCACCTGAGCCCAGGAGTTTGAGGTTGCAGCAAGCTATGATCATGCCACTGCCCTCATGCCTGGGCTCTCCAAAAAAGAAAAAAAGTTAAATACTGTATAACAACAGTCCCCAACCTTTTTGGCCCCAGGGATAGGTTTAATGGGAGACAGTTTTTCCACAAGACTGGGGAAAGTTGGGGTGGTTTCGAGATGATTCAAGCACATTGTGTTTTGTTGTGCACTTTATTTCTATTATTATTACATTGTTAACCTCTCTGCTGATGATAATCTGTATTTGCAGCCACTCCCCAGTGCTAGCATCACCGCCTCAGCTCCACCTGTCCAGATCATCAGGCATTAGATTCTCATAAGGAGCACACAACCTGGATCTGTCATATGTGCAGTTTACAGTAGGGTTCAAGCTTCTACCAGAATTTAATGCCGCTACTGATCTGACAGGAGGCGGAGCTCAGGTGGTGATGCCAGCGATGGACGGGGAGCGACTGTAAATACAGACGAAGCTTTGCTCCCTCACTGGCTTGTGATCCGCTTACCTCCTGCTGTGGGGCCGGGTTCCTAACAGGCCATGGTTGTGGCCCCGGCCTTGGGGACTGTAGCTGTATAATTCTATTTATACAGCACTCTCAAAATGATGAAATTACAGAAGCAGAGAACAGATCAGAAGTTAGGGAGAGAGGAAGAAGTAAATGGGTAACAGCACAGTGGAGTTTCTTCATAGTAACAGAACAGTTCTATATCTTGATTGTGTTGTGGTTGTACAAATCTATATATGTTATACAATTCCGTAGAAGTATACATACACACACACACACACACACCTAAAAATATGACTATATACAAAAACTGGTGGATCTAAGTAAAGTCTGTTTGTCTGGTTAATTGCCAATTTCCTGATTTCAACAATGTCCTGTAGTTATGTCAGATGTTACAATTTGGGGAAGCTGGGTGATGGGGACATGAGATCTCTCTGCATTAGTTTTATAATTTCTTATGAGTTTATAAATATCTCAAAATGAAAAAGTTTTAAAGCTAGCCATTAATGGCTATTAACTTAGGAAAATATATGTAAATAATAAGTAATGGTGGTGTGTTTTAACCTATTAATATATTGCTGATGGCAGGAAAAAGCTATAGAGCAATAGATACTGTGAACCATAAATGTTCATAACTGTTGACCTAGTGATCTCCATTTCTGGGCATTTATCCTAAGGAAATAATCCCCCAAAAGGTAAACAGTAGAGGTGATGTCATTTGCATTAACAAAATATCCACATACAAAGTATTCCAAGAGGTAGGCGACTAATTAAGTAAATTAAAGCATATCTACTAACTGTAATATTGTTTAAATAATAAATTGATAAATATGAAACAGATAGTTATACTGTTAAGTGTGTGCATATGAATGAGAAATGCATATGAAGAAATAAATGGCTCACTCCTGTAATCCTAGCACTCTGGGAGGCCGAGGTGGGCAGATTGCTCAAGGTCAGGAGTTTGAAACCAGCCTGAGCAAGAGCGAGACCCCATCTCCTACTAAAAATAGAAAGAAATTAATTGACCAACTAAAAATATATATACAAAAAATTAGCCGGGCATGGTGGCGCATGCCTGTAGTCCCAGCTACTCGGGAGGCTGAGGCAGGAGGATCGCTCGAGCCCAGGAGTTTGAGGTTGCTGTGAGCTAGGCTGATGCCACAGCACTCACTCTAGCCTGGGCAACAAAGCAAGACTCTGTCTCAAAAAGAAATGCGGTTTTATTTAATGTTTCTTTAACATTTATGCAATTTCATAACATAATACTGAAGTATGGCCAATGGATTATAAAGTTAAAATTCACTTTGTTGAATGGTTACTTATTTTTTTAAATTCTGACACTAAAGATTATTTTAAATTCTTTCTTGAACTCTTGGTCTTGTTTCTTTCCAGTTCTGTCCACTTTGCCGTTTAATACCTAATGAGAATCCAGGTATCTTCAATGGCAGTTTAATAAGACATTTGCAAGTTAGTCACACTTTGTTTTATGACGATTTCATAGTAAGTACATTTTCGTATTTTTACATTATGTTGTTATGCTGTCTGTGTTAAACTTACCTTCTTAATCCAAATCAATGAGAGGAAAAAATGTGAATATAGCTAAAGTGTTAAGTGTTAGCATTAAGTTGGAAATCATGAAAATTGTTTTATAAATTTGATTATTAATATTGAAGTGGTTATCTGCCTTGGACAAAATTATTTTCTTTGTGATCTAGATAGCCATTGTATAAAGAACCAGATTTAAGTTTTAAGTTATTTTAACTTTTATTCTAGTCTCTCCCTATATATAGTTACGATAATTGTTGAGTTGAGAACTTATATAGCTGAGATGAAATCCCATGAATAATGAAATGGGCCAGGCTTGGTGGCTCACACCTGTAATCCTAGCACTTTGGGAGGCCAAGGTGAGAGAATTGCTTGAACCTAGGAGTTCAACACCAACCTGGCAATAACGAGACCCCATCTCTACAAAAAGCAGGAAAATCAGCCAGGTGTGGTGGTGTGGGCTTGTTCTCTGAGCTATAGTATGAGTTATTCGGAAGGCTGAGAGGCAGGAGGATCCCTTGAGCCCAGAGCTGGAAGCTGCAGTGAGCTACCATGACACCACTGCACTCTAGCCTGGGCAACAGAGCAAGACCCTATCTCAATCAATATATATATATATATATATATTTTTTTTTTCCCATATATATATATAAATAATGGAATGGCTCAGAGTTTGTCCTACATCCAGTTGCTTTTATAGTATGTTGCATGGCTAATAATAGATTAGACATGACATTATGAATATAGTAAGACATATGGGCCTTCTCATTTTTTATTTTAAATTCCATGAAACACAAAACTTGTGTTTATTGAAAAAAAATTTTTTTTTTGAGACAGAGTTTCACTCTGTTGCCCAGGCTAGAGTGCCGTGCCGTCAGCCTAGCTCACAGCTACCTCGAACTTCTGGGCTCAAGCGATCCTCCTGCCTCAACCTCCCAAGTAGCTGGGACTACAGGCATTCGCCACCATGCCCGACTAATTTTTTCTTTTTCTTTTTATTTTTTTTTTGAGACAGAGGCTCGTTTTGTTGCCCAGGCTAGAGTGAGTGCCGTGGCATCAGCCTAGCTTACAGCAACCTCAAACTCCTGGGCTCAAGCAATCTTTCTGCCTCAGCCTCCCGAGTAGCTGGAACTATAGGCATGCACCACCATGCCCGGCTAATTTTTTCTATATATATTAGTTGGCCAATTAATTTCTTTCTATTTATAGTAGAGACGGGGTCTCCCTCTTGCTCAGGCTGGTTTCGAACTCCTGACCTCGAGCAATCTGCCCACCTCAGCCTCCCAGACCTTAGACCATTCTTATTTTGTGAGTGAGTATGACCCAATTCAGAACTCCTGAGCTCAAAGGATCCACCCACTTCAGCCTCCCAAAGTGCTAAGATTACAGGCCCGAGCCACCAGGCCTGGCCAATTGAAATTTTTAAACAAAAAAAATTTATTATGAAAACAATTTAAATGTATACAAAAGTATACAGAATAATATAATGAACCCAGTATACCCATGACCTGGCCTCAGTAACCAACTCATGATCAATCTCATTATATTAAGAGTTTTTAAGGTAGAAGAAAAGTGACATAGTATGAATAGTCTTAATGCTTATCAATATATTTCCCATTGTCAGAAATCAGAATAAATAGCAAACAAAGGCCGGGCACGGTGGCTCACACCTGTAATCCTAGCTCTCTGGGAGGCCGAGGTGGGCGTATCGTTTGAGCTCAGGAGTTCGAGACCAGCCTGAGCAAGAGCGAGACCCCATCTCTACTATAAATAGAAAGAAATTAATTGGCCAACTAATATATATATATATATATATATATAAAAATTAGCCGGGCATGGTGGCGCATGCCTGTAGTCCCAGCTACTTGGGAGGCTGAGGCAGCAGGATTGCTTGAGCCCAGGAGTTTGAGGTTGCTGTGAGCTAGGCTGACGCCAGGGCACTCACTCTAGCCTGGGCAACAAAGTGAGACTCTGTCTCAAAAAAATAAAAAAATAAATAAATAGCAAACAAAAAGTTAACATATGCAATGGAACGATCTCTGCTGAGGGAAAAAAAAGTTAACGTAGCCTTTGCTCTACTTTGGTCCATATGTTGCCAGGTGGGGATAAGGCATTGTCCCCTAAGCCCCTCTCAGCAAAGAAATATTGCCTATTGTGGGGAAGAAAATCACTCATAGTCATGTTCTGAAATAATATATTTTATTTGTTACTTTTATCTAAATACATAAAATGTAAAGGGTTAAATTTAAATTTGGATATAATTGTTCCATGATTTCGACTGTTTTCTTTCTATGCAATCTCAAGATAAAATTTAATAATTGTCGAAGATTGTCATTTGAAAATTTTCTCTATGCTTTCTGATATGCCCGTTGGAAAGAGCTATCTAGATCGGACACAAGAAGCTTGGGTTCTAACCTTGGGTTTACGTAATAGCTCTGTCACAGCTGTATGTGACCTTGGGGGAGATATTTAACCTCTGAACCTCTGTTTATTTATTTGTTAAGTGCGTAAAGCAAAAGCACCTACTCCCAAAAGCTCTTGTTTAGGATTAGGTAATGCATATAAAGTGGTTGGCACAGTTCAGGCATAGATGTTAGGCAATTTGGAGATGGAGTGGGAATAAGTAGGATTATTAGGACCACTTGAAGAATTGAACAAGATACATGACAGAGGCTTCATATTCTCCACTCCATCTCTTCTCCCGTAAGGCACACAGGTTCTAGAACCTGGTTTGGGTCCATGGGTTCTCATTGCTAACATAAAGGGTTCCCCTTTATCTTAACTCTGTAAGATGTTCTAAAAGCAGGTCGATTCCATGCCTGTCTAGTTACTCATGTTCCATCTATGCTCAAGATCTTTCAGACGAAGTACTCAGACCCTAGAGCTAAGTCAAGATGAAGCTACTTTGATAAGAATATTTTCAGCCACTCAAAACCATATTCTTGGGTTTGGAAAGTGAGCCTGAAGTAGTATTCTTTGTTTTGATATTTTGTTTCCTGAGCTACCCTGGACTAAGCTAGACACTTTATGCATATTATTATCTCATTTTATTCCTTACAGCAACTTCTGTGAGGTGAATACTTTTATCCTCATTTAACTGTGAAATATCTGAAGCTCAAAGGTTAACTAAATTGCCTATGAACAAGCCGGTATCATGTCCACACCTTGTGCTCCACTGTGCTTTATGGCTTTCCTTTGGATTTTGTTTGTTTTTATGTTTTGGAATGGACTTTGAATAGAGATTTCAGTTTTGTTGTTTGTTAATTATGGAAGAGGAGAGGGATTGCAGAGTGTAGGGTTCTTAATGGTTTTTGTTTTATTTATAGAATGTGCTGACTTTGAATTCCATTTTGATACATAGGGAAATGAGGAGAAAGAGAGTTTTGTTTTCAACAATTTTTTTTTTTCAGAAATAGATATTCATTCAGTAGTATTGCTGACATTGAGGAATCCTGTGGGAACACCTTAACTCCATGAGACGTGTGTGTGGAACATAGCTCTCTGACCAGCATTTGTAATGTTGACTAAAAACTACTAATTATATCAGATAAAAACTTCAAATAACAGTAACTAGTTGGCTGGGTGCCAGTGGCTCACGCCTGTAATCCTAGCACTCTGGGAGGCCAAGGCGGACGGATTGCTTGAGGTCAGGAGTTCGAAACCAGCCTGAGCAAGAGCAAGACCCCATCTCTACTATAAATAGAAAGAAATTAATTGGCCAACTAATATAGATAGAAAAAATTAGCCGGGCATGGCGGCGCATGCCTGTAGTCCCAGCTACTTGGGAGGCTGAGGCAGCAGGATTGCTTGAGCCCAGGAGTTTGAGGTTGCAGTGAGCTAGGCTGATGCCACGGCACTCACTCTAGCCTGGGCAACAAAGCGAGACTCTGTCTCAAAAAAAAAACAAAACAGTAACTAGTTAATTGATATAGACAGTTAAGTGAAGTGGAAAATGTATTAGCCCCAAGGCAAAAGTCCTGGGTTCTGTGACGGGCTTTGTGAAACCTTGGACGTAACTCAGGGCTTTAGTTTCCTGCAAAATGAGGGCGTGGCGTTGACCATCATCCTCCAGTTTCTGAAATACTTTTGACTCTGGATGTTTCTAATCATTTTTCTTTATTGTAGGATTTTAATATAATCGAGGAAGCTCTTATCCAAAGAGTCTTAGACCGGTCACTTCTTGAATATATGAATCGCTCGAGCACAACATAATTTTATTAAAAGGAAGAGGAAGAGGACCATTCAATTGCACCATGAGATGCTGCTCAAACAATTATAGAGGGATTGTCAATGTTTGATGGATGAAAATGTACAACAGAGTTATATGTTTGCCTATGTTTATTGGTATAGTGTATTTAAAAACTGCTTTCATTTTGATGGTTTAAATCTGTCTTACATTCTTGAGTTTCTAAGACATTTAACAACAAAAATTTAAGCTACGTCAGCCAATATATTCAAGAGACACAGGCTAGGTATGTAGCTAGAGGTTTTCTACTTGCAAATTTGATGATACTGAGTGTAATACTACATATTAATAACGATCATCATGGTTAGGCATGAATACTAATCTTTGTTCTATGTGAAAAGATGGAGAGTGAAGCAAAGTGCAGACATTCAAGGAAATATGAAATCCTGTTCCAATGCTCTTGTTTTAATCTCTAATATAATAACATGAATAATTTTGTATGGGAGTAGGAAAGGAAAATTTTGGAAATCTACAAAGTTCATTTAACCAAACTGTATTACATAATACTGTAACAAAATAAATTTTGTGTTAGAAAAGTATACTTAATTCTTTGACTTTTTATAATTATACACATATAGAAGAATTTAATACTATATTTTTCAAAGTTTTGTAGCTTATTATTTAGAAACATTTCTATAATATAGGCAATTTCTTAAGAACCATTATCTGATATTTATAGTGGAAGTATTCACATCCATAATTTTTAGTGGAAAACCCTAAGGGCTTTGATTTCTTTTTAAAGTTTAACCCTTTAGAAATTACAAAATAAAACACAAATGCTAAAGCTAAACACAAAATTATAGCCTAATGCATTATTATAAGAAAACACTTTATTAGATTTATATTTTATATTTCTTTTTAATCTGCAAGTTCCTCCTTCCTTCCTTTTGCTTAAAATTTACCTATTGAAGAACCTGGTCTTAGGACCTATAGGTTTCCTGCAATCTGTATTTTGCTAATTGTGCACTCATGATGCAATTCAGCATGTTTCTCTGTCCTCTGGATATTGGCGCATGGATTCAAAGGTTTGAACAGATTCAGGTTCAGTCTTTTTGGCAAGACTATAATAGGTCATGGTCTGCTCTTTCATCAGAGGGCACATAATGTCTTTTCTCTTTTTGCAACATTAGCTGAAATTGATATTCAAAGCTTAGATCTGCTCATTCCTTGTAGGTTGGGGAATATTCTAATTCTATCATTTCTTTGGGGTTTTTTGTTTATTTGTTTGTTTTGAGACAGAGTCTTGCTCTGTTGCCTGGGCTAGAGTACAGTGGCATCAGCCTAGCTCATAGTGACCACAAACTCCTTGGCTATCATCCTGCTTCAGGTTCCCCAGTAGCTAGGACTACGGGCATGCGCCACCACACCCAGCTAATTTTTTCTGTTTCTAGTAGAGATAGGGTGTCACTCTTGCTCAGGCTGGTCTTGAACTCCTGACCTCAAGCGATCCTCCTGCCTCAGCCTCCCAGAGTGCTAGGATTACAGGTGTGAGCCACCGCGCCTGGCCTATACCTTCTCATTTTTATTCTCCACTTAGTCTCAGCTCTTCAAGTAACTATGTATTTAGTGCTTGCTACTAGTCTTTATTTGGTGGCCCTGGCTGTTTTTCATGTTTGGCTCTTTAATGGTGAATCCAGGCCATAGATTAGTATCTTCATCTTGAAAGGAAGCAAAGGAGCTATGAAGACAATTGATACCAACTCCTGAGGATAAAACATTATTTGACTAGAGTTAACTCTTTAATTGTAATCATTTACAAACTTCTTTGTTCCTTACACGTAAGTATAGTCATCATCATGGTGCCCCAATTATTCTGTAAAAAATTATGCATAATTTCTTAAAGTCTTGCTACTACTGTTTCCATCCAGTACAAGATAATTGAGAAAATGTAAAGCTGGCTGAAATCTAGGGAGCTTCATATTCTCCCTTTTAGATACTGGTTTCAAGCCTGCTTTTCACAGCTGCTGACCATTAACAACTGATTCTTAGTTTCCCAACCTCTCTACCTTCAAGTTAGATGTATCACACCATAAAACAAAACCTGTTAGACAAAAAAGCAAAGGGAAAGGAATTTTTCAGAAACAATCATCAGACTGAAAATCTAGCCCCTGAAAAATAAAAGAACATTATTTCTGAGCATTTGTACTGACTATCCAAACAAATCCATGTTAATGCAGAGCAAAAGAAAAGGCATCTTTACATCTATAAAACTTGAAAAAATTATAAAACTTTTAAATGAAGCTTTAAGTCATCTGCCACTATTAACCTCAGTATGGCATTTCTGAATCTTGTCCTTGGATTCCTCTTAGGATAATTTTGCCACCTACAGGAAAGATTAGGTGCTGGCCACCTGAATTATTTTGTGGTCTGAATTATTTTGAGTTGTAAAATGGTGAAGTACAAATATTCATTGTTTCACTGTGCCTTTCGCCTTTTATAAAGAGGAATTTATAATTCATTGTTTTAAAAATGAAAATCTGTTTGAAACTACTAACTATCAAAAAAGTTTCACTGTAGCGCCTTAGGATACAACTTTTTCAAGGCCTTATGAGGGAAAAACTGATTCACATGTTGTTATTCTGAAGCTAAATTCTTCTAACCCTACAAAAACCTATGGAGATTTCCCTTTCATATAATTTTGCACCCAAGTTTCTAAAATGTAGGTTGAAAAATTGGATTGATTGTGATCTATGGTAAAAATACGGTTTGAGGTCAGATCTTCTAAGAGATCCTGTCCCCAGTGAGGTTGCATTTCTTTACTTTTACTGGGTGCTAATTGCCTTTCATTTTGAAGTGAGTTTGCCCCAGTTATTGATTGTTTATCAGAGAATTTGTTTCTTTGAACATTGAAGGTATTTCAAAAAGTCACTAAAAGATTCATTCTTTTATTATTCAACCACAAAAAAAATCTGTATAATGATCAGAATTTAAAATGTATGATTCTTTTTTTTCTGTAAATATGTGTGATTGTGAGAAATAAAGAATGGCAGGACCATTGCTTTCATTAAAATATCTACTGTGTTTATTCTTAAATATTTTTTTTACATTTTTTTAATTTCAGCATAATATGGGGGTACAAATGTTTAGGTTACGTGTGTTGCCTCCCCTCCCACCCCCACCCCCGACGGAGTCAGAGCTTCAAGTATGTGCATCCTCCAGATGGTGCGCATTGCACTCATTATGTATGTATATACCCATCCCCTCCTCCCCACTCCCATCTGCCCGATGCCAGATAAATGTTATTCCTATATGTCCAGTTAGGTGTTGATCCGTTAATGCCAATTTGCTGGTGAGTACATGTGGTGCTTGTTTTTCCATTCTTGGGATTTTTCACTTAGTAGAATGGCTTCCAACTCTATCCAGGAAAATACGAGAGGTGCCATATCACCACTGTTTTTTACGGCTGAGTAGAACTCCATGGTATATATACACCACATTTTATTAATCCACTCATGTATTGATGGGCACTTGGGTTGTTTCCACATCTTTGCAATTGTGAATTGTGCTGCTATAAACATTAGAGTGCAAATGTCTTTTTTATAGAGTGTCTTTTGTTCTTTTGGGTAGATGCCCAATAATGGGATTGTTAGATCAAATGGTAGATCTACTTGTATTGCTTTAAGGTATCTCCATATTGCTTTCCACAGAGGTAGTTTGCAGTCCCATATTCTTAAATATTGATCTTGATAACTTTTTTTACACAAAGCTAACACAATTTTTAAATTGTTATCATTGAGCAACATCTATCACAAAAATATACATTCATTTAGGCCATTATTTCTCAACCAGGGATAATTTTGCCTCTCCATGGACATGGGCAATGTCTAGAGACATTCTTCGTTGTCATAAATGGGTGTGGTATGCTGTTGGCCTGGGGTCTGGATAGAGTCCAGGGACACTGCTCAACATTTCTTGCGGTTTACAAGACAGCCCCTCACGATAACGAACTATCCTGCCCAAAATGGCAGTAGTGCAAAAGTATAGAAACCCTGATTTGGCCAAAGTAATACTGAGCACCATGGAATTCTTATTCTGCTACCAAGAGGCTTCACTAAAACCTAAAAGGTAAGGTGTAGATGGATTCTGTATATCTTACTCTCTGCTAAATCCATACTAAGTTTGAGTGACTGTAGCCGCCATGTGTACTAATGGGTCATGAACATATGAATTCTTGGGTTTTTCATGATAAGAGGTACAGGTATTGACAAAATCTGTGATGCCTCTATTTGCTGAGTGACATCCTAAAAGAGGGACCAGGATTGGTTGAGAAGATTTACCTTTATCACATAGATTATTGAAATAAGTAAGACAAAATGTTACAAAGGGACATCTATGTCTGAGATCTTTTTTTTTTTTTTGAGACAGAGTCTTACTCTGTTGCCCAGGCTAGAGTGCCGTGGCGTCAGCCTAGCTCACTGCAACCTCAAACTCCTGGGCTCAAGCGATCCTCCTGCCTCAGCCTCCCGAGTAGCTGGGACTACAGGCATGCACCACCATGCCTGGCTAATTTTTTCTATCTATATTAGTTGGCCAATTGATTTCTTTCTATTTATAGTAGAGACGGGGTCTTGGTCTTGCTCTTGCTCAGGCTGGTTTCGAAGTCCAGACCTCGAGCAATCAACCCACCTCGGCCTCCCAAAGTGCTAAGATTACAGGCGTGAGCCACCGTGCCGGGCCTATGTCTGAGATCTTTGAGGCCAAAAAATATTTATGTTTTTATATATTACTGGAAAATCATGTGGTGTTTTAATCCTGAAGATTTCAGAGAAGACCACACATGGGTCTTTAGACTAATCATTGCCCCCCTAATAGCCATATAAGAGGCCCAATGAAGGTGAACCATAGGGAGAGCTATTGGTCAAGATGGATTAGGTTATGCTACAGTTACGACAACCCCCAGATTCTAGCACTCACCAAGGTCTACTGGGCTCCTGACTAGTGTCCAGGGCAGCTGTTTGTGATTCAGCCTCAGAATTCCAGGGTGCTTTCATCTGACACCAGTTGTGTATCATCGTGTGTTTCCTACATCATCCCTCATCACAACAGCCTGGGAAGTTGGTTACACCGGTCGTTTCTGCCCACATTTCATTTGCCAATGCAAGTCACATGGCCATATGTAGGATCAATTGGCATTGGGGAAGTGCAATATTCTCATTTAAAAGAGAACTGGATATCGGGGCACAATAGTAATGCCAACCATGAAGGTATAAGCCAGGCAGAATTGTCAGAGAAGACAGGGAGGTCTACAAGGGAAAGACATTAAAAATGTGTGGGAGCCGGGCACGGTGGCTCACGCCTGTAATCCTAGCACTCTGGGAGGCTGAGGCGGGTGGATTGCTCGAGGTCAAGAGTTTGAAACCAGCCTGAGCAAGAGTGAGACCCCGTCTCTACTATAAATAGAAAGAAATTAATCGGCCAACTAGTATAGATAGAAAAAATTAGCCGGGCATGGTGGCACATGCCTGTAGTCCCAGCTACTTGGGAGGCTGAGGCAGCAGGATTGTTTGAGCCCAGGAGTTTGAGGTTGCTGTAAGCTAGGCTGATGCCACGGCACTCACTCTAGCCTGGGCAATAAAGTGAGACTCTGTCTCAAAAAAAAAAAAAAAAATATTAATTTGAACACCATAATGATGTACCATTTATCTTTCTTAGCATAATGTCTGGCATGGTGTAACCTCTCAAGTATAATATTTTTTTAGTCAACCTATTAACAGAATTTCTCAATTGATAATGCCCCATGAAAAGATGTGATAAAACTCACACATTATGCTGGTGATAGTGATATAATTTACACATTTCAAAGAATTTGGGTAATGATATCTTACCTTTTGGGTCAGTAATTCTACTTATGGAAGTATTTCCTGGCACTCTAATCCAAAATAAAATCTATATGTGGGATGATATTTATTGCAACACCATTCATACATTCTTTTTTTTTTTTTTTTCACTGCCTCTTTGATCAGGTCTTTATTCAAAATAAGCTGTCCAAAATGATTTGACCTTTATGGAATAAACAAATTTAAGAGTTAATGT
>VSMD01006546.1:0-39903 GCA_008750895.1 Mirza zaza
CTGATGTGGCTTTAGGAGCAGGGACCAGCTGCAACAGAGAAGGTTCTCGGGGCAGGAGATGTAGTGGAGGCAGGGCCTGAGGGAGACCCTGCAGTGGCCAGTTTAAATCTCCTCAGTGAGGATGACTGTGCCTGCCATTTGCTTTTTGTGCCAGTGTAACCCTTACTCACCCCTCCCCCACCTGATGTTTTCTCATTGTCCCTGTATGACAAATGCATGTCTTGGCTACCTTATTCCTAGGAGAATAAGGCCATGACCATGGAACCCACCAGAATGGCAGAGAGAGCTCTGTCCTAATGCACAGTGGCCTAAAGTGGGATTCCTTGGTTAGAAGAGCTTCCTGATTAATCCTAATGCTACCTCCACCTTCTTGAGCATTCATACTCTTTGGATTGGGAGCCATGCATGCTCAGTGACCTGCTCTGTGTGCCAAGCTTCAGCCAGACACCTCTGGGGACAGCAGCCCAGGGACATAAGCGCTTGTCTCTCCAACTTGCAGATGACGAAACAGGACTTAAATCTTTTTTTTTTTTTTTCAACTTCATGTACTCAGCTCATGCCAGAGCCAACATGGTCTGGATTCTAGAATTTATCCGCTTTCCTTACACTGTGTTGATGTTCGCTTTGGCCCTTTCTTAGGGAGCCAGAATCCAGAACTAAGTGAGTTAGTTAATACTACACCGGTTTATTTCTTCAGTGTTTTTGACTGTTTTTGTTTGGGTTGTTGTTAACACTCCCCCTCCCCCAAATGTGCTGCTGAAGGTAATTTCAAGTGTGTGGACATTAGCCCAATTTCGGTTACCAGCCACAACCTGCCTCATGGTACCACCTACATACACCTTTCCGGTTTCAAGGATGGCAGTTTGTGTGGGCTCTATTTGCTCACGTTGGTTTGGGAGAGAAAGAAACTCAGGTTTTATTCTGTCTTATGGACTCCTCGTTCAAGCTGGCAGGAAAACGGGCCCTAAAGAGAGCTGTTGAAGCAATAGAAATCCCCTTCAGTTAATGGCCTTGAAGCTGCGTCCCCACCCGGCCTCTGAGCTTCAGAATCCGTTGACCAGCACCGGCTCATCCTGTTTAAACAGCGTGTGGCAAGCATGCTCGAGCTTTATTGAGCATGTGCTAAGTGTCAGGCACTTGGCAAATAACCTGATAAGACAGGCCACGTAGGCCCGTTTTACATATGGGACATTGGGACTCAGGGGGCACAATGACCTGTCCTAGGAGGTCATAGCATGTAAGGTGTGGAGTTGAAACAGACACCAAGGTGGGTCTGATTCCAGTCCTGCTGCCTTTGCTTCACATCAGGCTACTTCTGTCTCCCCATGAAAGGGAAGGGCACTGAGTAACAAATCAGGAAATATCTTGGGTTCAAAGGGTTCATGTTTAAAGGGGACTGATAGAATGGCCTCCCTGGCAGAGGTGGCAAAGCGTCCCAAGGCACGGCAGTGATGCTCTCTTGGGCTGTTTTGGAAATGAGCACATCACCTATTCGACTAGAATGCTGCATGTGTGTGCTATATATGTGTATGCATGTGTATGTGAGCAATGTCTATGTGTGTGCATGTCTATGCACGTGTGTACATATGATTGTCTGAGTGCCTGTGTGTGCATGTGTGCATGGGGCGAGGAAATTTTAGTAAATTAAGTTGTAACCCGCTCCTGTAAAGATTAAGCACCATGGAAAGAAACCTGTGTTTTATGTATTTTCAGTAAGGTACCAATGAGGGGTCTTGATTTGAAAATGTCATTGTGATGTGAAACTAACACTAAGGTGACTGTTTTCACAACTGACTCCCCATTCAAGCCTTAATTTTGGGATTTAGTCCATTTGCCCTTGTATAGTCAATTCTAGGCAGCTGATAGCATTCATTCACTAGACATTTATTCATTCAGCAGACATTTAGTGAATGCCTACTTCTTGCCAGTTACTGGTTCATTTCAGTATTAACAATTGCAATATAACAGAGAAGATACGTAGGTGAATAGAGCATTGCGAAACAGTATTTTGGAGTTGATAGAAATAAACACGGGATATTATAGGCACATAAAGAGTTTATAAGCAAACTTGGAGATTCATTGAAAACTTCTTTGAAGAGTTGTAGCCCAGGCTAAATCTCACAGGATGACTAGGAGTTAGCCAAGGAATGTGGCAGAAATGTCCAGAGAAGGAACTGGAGAGAGAGGACACTGGATGATGCAGAGATCCGGCTGATGGCAGAGATATTTATTGATCATTGAATAGTCAGGTGGTCCTCTGAGTTGCCCCTGTAAGCAGAACCATGCGACCACTTCTATCCAACAGGTTGGCAGCAGGAGAGCTGCGTGTCACTTACCGACTCGAGCATTTCCGAGCTGTTGTGGAAATCTCAGCACTCCTCCCTCTGCTATTCCACTGGTGGAAGCCACATGCCAAGATCAAAGCACCCTGGATCCCTGAGTCACTGCACGGAGGACAGGTTCCTTGGAGAGTCTTCCAGTGTGCGGGAGTTTGGGTTAAGCCCTTGGCATGCTGAGGTTAACTTATCATGGGAACCTAGTATAGCTTATCGTAACTTAGCATGGGGGTGTTGGGACTCCAACCAGGGTGGCATTGCCAATGGATGAGGAGCAAAGCAGAGGAAAGAGCAGCCTTCCAACTCCTGATCTAAACTTGAGCTTCATGAGGCCACCACTTCCCAATCGATGCTAAAATTCCATTTCCTTCTTCCACTTGAGAAGAAATGGTGTCTGGAGCACTTGATAAAATGATTTCAGCAAAACTGAGAAAATGCCTGCACTCATTTTCCCCATTTCCATTTCTCCTCCATCTCACCCTACAAATCTTAGTCGGATCAACAGCTGGGCCTCAGCCAGCCAACCCCCCTTCTGGAGTGCAGGGAGTTTGCTTTGTTCATGCTGAGTCACAGGAGCCTAGAACTGTGGCCGGCACATAGAAGGTACTAAACAGCTACTTATTGATTGGGCACCCCCAGGAGGACGCTGACATGGCAGTGTTTCCCTGAAGCAGAGAGGGCGGTCACCCTGCACAGTTTGAAGACTCACGTGTCAGCACACACGTCCCAGCCAGTGCCCCGATCTCCCTGGGCCTCAGAGCTCATTCCAGCAGCTAGAACAGCATGCCTCCTCTCAAGTGTAAGGACCTGGCGACCTTATGGAAGTGGAAGGATCTACCAAGCTCTTACGGGATGCAAAGGTTGCACAGCTTTTATCAATTTTTTTTTTCTTAGATGCTAGTGATTTGTTTGAAAGATAAGGTCCATTTCCAGAGACGACTGGAAATATGGTTCATGGCATTGCCTGGGGGGGTCAGCAAAAGGCTGTGGATGTCAGGAACATCTAGTCATTCATCCCCTTTTACCTAAAACTTTCCTAGGTAGAAAAGGCACTCAAATCCCAATCAGCCGCCACCGGACTGCTGGGTCTGTCTCCATCTGGATATCTGAGCAGCAATAGCTGTTCTAGGTATGCAGTGGTCAGAAACCCACAGTGATGACCGCTTGTAGAAATCCAACCAAGGTCTCTGAGATGGGATATTATCTCATATTACTGCAGCAGTGATAACTTTCTCATGACTTTTCCAAAATATGATAATAATGCCTTGCACATGTGCAGAACTGTGCCACTGTTTTCCACTTATTCGAGGTACACACATTTGTTGCAGAAATAATCAGAAGACAAAGATAAGTATCACAAGTAGCTGCCATGTAGCTGCAATGTGCCTGGCTCTGTTCAAAACAAGTTACGTTTCTTTATTGTACCCTCAAGGCCACACTAGGAGTGGATGTTATGATTGCACCCATTTTGCAGATTGGGAAATGGAGGCATTGCACAATTAAGCAACTTGCCCAAGGCTGTACAGCAGGGGCGTGGCAAAGCGGCTTCCAAACCCAGGCAGTCTGACTTCGGAATTTATGCTCTTAACCAGTAAGAAGAATCAGAAATAATTTTAACCTTACCTGCTCTTAAGAACGGAATGATGTCATCTTCTCTCCCACCTCCCGCTAAAAACATTTGTATGTTGAAGACCTAATTCTCGATGCCTCGGAATGTGACTGCATTTGGAGGAAGGACCTTTAAAACAGTGACTAAGGTTAAGTGAGGTCATATGAGTGCATCCTAATCCAATCTGACTGGTGTCCTTATAAGAAGAGGAAATTTGGCACACGGGGGGGACACCGGAGGGGCGTGCCACAGAGGGACCGCCACTCAAGGAAACAGTGAGACCTTCGCCACCTGCTAGCCAAGGACAGAGGCTGCAGGGAAGCCATGCCAACACCTTCCTCTGGGACCTTTGGCCTCCAGATCTGTGAGAAAATAAATTTCTGTTATTTGAGTGAGCTGCCCTGTGTGTGTGTGGTATGTTGTTACGGTAGCCCTAGTAAACTACTATGCCCACCAATGTAAGCTAACACAAACTATGCAATCATGTAGTCATTCAACAAACATATACTGAGCACCTTGCAAATATGTCTGTGACTGGGATAGACAAGGTTCTGGGCAGAGAAAGATAAATTATGCAAGATTTTTATCTTAAAGAAATTTGTTGTCCACATTTGTGCATGCTCTTGTCCTGATGAAACTGATATGCGATGATATGAGATGATATAATATGACCAATTCATTCATTCATTCAACATGTATTTATTGGTACTTCTTAAGGGACTAAGCACTGTAAATATGGGGATAAGAGGGTGGGACAGTGGCTCTGACTCTCAGACCACAGGTAAATGCATATGGGTAATTATTAGAGCCGGGGCACTAGGGCCAGACTCCATAGGTTCAAATCCCACCTCTGCCACCTATTAGCTCTGTGACTATGGACAGGGTTCCTAGACTCTTTCTGTCTCTATTTCCAACTGCAAAAAGGATGTCTAGGAGCCCCTACTGCAGAAGTTTGCTTTGAAGTTTGCCATGTCTTCAGAATCAATTTTGAACATTCATACAAAAGACACATGCAGCCACACCGTCAAGGGATGAAAAAAATGGCCCTGTAAGAAGAATCAGTCCTCAGAAGGCCAGTGGTCTATTTATCCAACTTCTTTGGGTTTCAGTTTTCTCATCTGAAAAATAGGAACTGTAATTTTTTTTTTTATGTTTAGATATGTTTTGAGAGTTTGGGCACAAACTACCATTACTCTTGTACTTTACATATGAGGAAACTGAGGCAAGAGAGGGCCAGCACGTAGGCCAAGGACACATGGCTACTGAATGCCGGAACACCGGTGCAGTGTATGCACTCCGGAATCCACACTCTCGACTGCCAGCTGGGGGGGGACATGGCCTGCAGTCTCTTGAGTGGCAGCAGGAAGGCACTGGACATGCTGGACCTCAGGGCATGCCGGGAAAAAGGATGGAGCTGCCTGTGTTATTGGAACATGCTTATCAGTGCCCAGGGATGAGCTCCAAGTACCCGTAGTACACTGACTCTGTCGGCCTTCCCATTTCTGGGGACACAGGGTCACACCCTCCTCCACTTCTCCCACCAAAAGTAGGATGTGCGGTAGACACTCAGGAATCGGCTGTCTTCATGCGCCGTGTGCCCAAGGGAAAGGAAAGAGAAGGCTCTAGAACTCCCTCAGTGGCACTCCAGGAAAGCTGAAAAGTCATGCTCGCCGTTCTTAATTTTTTTGCTGGTGGTAGAACTAGAAGAGTGCCTTAGCACAGTTGATACTCGTTTCACAAATAAAATTCATTTTCTCACATAGCCAGGACATAAGGGACTCTTCTGCCTCTGAGGCAGGGCTGCAGGGAGCAAAGACGTGGGAGCTGGCCTCTTAGGGGAAGCATGGAGTGACAGTCTTTGCCACAGTCTAGGGTGACACCTTCCCACCCCTGTTCGGTTTTGCTTGTGCGCTTGTTTGGTTTTGGTTAAAGAACAAGAACATTCAAACGTATGAAAAAAATGTTCAACGTCACTAATCATCAGGGAAATGCAGGTTAAAACCACAGTGAGGTATCACCTTACCCCAGTTAGACTGGGTTTTATTAAAAAGTCCAAAAACAATAGATGCTGGTGTGGATGCAGACAGAAAGGCATGCTTACACACTGTTAGTGGGATTGCAAATTAGTACAGCCCCTGTGGAAAACAGTATGGAGATTCCTAAAAGAACTAAAAGTAGAACTACCATTCCATCCTGCAATCCCACTATTGGGTATCTACCCAAAGGAAAAGAAGACTTTTCATCAAAAGGACACCTGCACTTGAATGCTTATAGCAGCACAATTCACAATGGCTAAGATGTGGAATCAATCCAAGTGCCCATCAATTCGTGAGTGGATTGATAAAAGGTGGTATATCTATTAATATACCATGGAATAGTACTCAGTCATAAACAAAGATGAATTAAAACCTTTTGCAACAATCTGGATGGATCTGGAGACCATTCTCCTAAGTGATGTATCTTAAGAATGGAGAAACAAACATCACGTGTACTCAATATTAAATTGTAGCTAACGGATGAGCACACATGTGCACAGACAGAAGTTAAATTCAGTGGAAATCAACTGGGGGGGGGGGGGAAGAGAAGAGGAGCAGGGGGAAAACCCTACCTAGTGGGTACAATGAACACTATTTGGGTGATGGGCACACCTATAGCCGGGACTCAGGTATTACAAAAGCGATCCATTTGACCTAAAACATTTGTACCCCCTTAATATTTTGAAATTAAAAACAAAATTGGTGAATGTATTTTAATATTCTCATTAAAACAGCCTCTGACTCCCGGCTCATTAAAGCCCTGGTGTTGGCAAAGATGCCCTCAGGACCTGAAGTGTTGATTCCGGCTTCACCGCATATAGAGGTGAATTAGTGTGATCAGGATAATTTATTGAAGAATTTGCAATTTTAGATTCAAACATGCCCCATCTGTCTGGTCTGGCCTTTACTTCTGCCCTGGGGCTTAAGACAACACCCTCTTTCATCCTCTCTCTCTGGCTGCTGTGGGGTTTGACGCGACGCCTCAGTGTTGAGGTTCCCTCAGAAATTAAAGATGTCCTTTAAGATGCCACTCAAACATGGACCTCCTCTTTTGTGCTGCTGGGTTGAATGGCACCCCCGAAACATTCATGTTCACCCAGGACCTCAGAATGTGATTGTATTTAGAAATAGGGTCATGCAGGTGTGATCGAATGATGGTAAGGTCATACTGGATTGGGGTGGGTGGACCTTCGTTCACTGATCGTGGTCCTGATGAGAAGAGGGACGTCTGGACGCAGAGGCATGCCCAGAGGGAAGGTGCTACGGAGACAGGCGTGGAGACGCCATGTGCAGAGGGAGGCAGGCACCAGCGTGATGGGTGGGCGGAGTCCGGAATGCCAAGGATGGCCAGAAATCCAGCAGGTTCTAGGAGACAGGGACGGGGCAGATTGCTGAGTCCCCAGAAGGACCAGCTTTGCCTGCCTTGAGCTCAAACTTCTAGTGTCCACCACTGTGGGACACTCCGTGTGTGGTTATTTGTCACAGGAGCCCAGGAAAGGAGCAGCCCTTCCCACCCTTCTGTCTGACTGTGGTTCCCACTGCCTTCCATGGTTTTCCAGGGTCAGGAGCCTCCCACTGTCAGTGCTGTGCGGGGACCTGCCTCTAAGCCCCTGAGGAAACTGAGGCAACTTGCCCCTGCCACTGAGGCAACTTGCCCCTGTCACAGCTGCGGTCTTGACAACTGCCTCACTCTCCTCTCCTTGTGCCCTGAGAGCCCCTGCCATGTGGCAAGCGCAGGGCCGTGCACAGGGGAGGGGAAGCTGGCATCTGGAAACGTGAACCTTGGTGTAGACCCCGCCTGGCACTGTGGAGGGGACATTAGAACCCTTTCTTTCCGTGTCTGGCACAACATTCTAAAATCAAAGGTCTGATGATCATGCACTAGGCATTGCTGGAGTTTCACCATTCTGTTTGAATCACAGGTGTATTTGCAAAATGCCGTGAGCAATCTCTAACGTGGCGATTATGAGCAAAGGCGGAGTAGGCGAATGCAGCAGTCTGTGGTCTTTAGGTTTGGGGTAACCCTCTCTTTCCCCAAAGTCTGTTAGCAGTCAAGGCTTCTAGATCAGAGGTACTGGTGGAGGTGGGTCTGGGTAGTGTACCTCCATGCCCAATTCAGGTGCACAATGAGTCTTTCTTTTGGAACCCCAGGCCACACAAAGAGAGCCCTCGAGCACCTCAGGGTCTGATGTGGTATCCTTCTTGAACGGCTGTCAGAACAGGGGCTGGGAAGAGTGTAAAAGAAGCAGCACAGAGAGGGGCTAGGGCTGGGTGTGCCCACAGGTGGGCTGGTGTTTGGAAGCAGAGCCAACTGGAGACCAGGAAGGATCTTCCACCAGGTGGGCAGTTGTGTGTCTGGAAGAAGAGGTGACAGATGGCACAGGCCAGGGACTGGGGGATGGCCACTGCTAGAGGATAGGTCTCGAGGAGGACCTGGTTGGGGACAGGGAGACCTTGGGAATGGGAGGTCTGCCGGTAGGCAATGGACAGAGCCCAGGTGGTCAGCAGGGGAGAGTTGTCGGCGTCAGGTGACCCCCAGCCAGGTGCAGGATGTGGAGCAGGAAGGAATACAAGAGATAGGTAGAAAGACCCTCTGCCTCTGGCAGCTCCAGTCCCTGTATGGGCGCCAAGACCCAAGAGAGCGACCCCTGCTCACAACTGTAACCCACTAGAGCAAAAGAAGCTCACGGTTTACCATGCAGGGCTAGAGGGAACACACACGATTCCAGTGTTGGATTTGGAAAAAGGGTGACAATTTGGGAAGATGCAAAAAAAAAAAAAAACCCTCCAGAAACACATAGGGGAGCCAACATCTAGTCTGGCTTCAGGCTTGGTCTCCTGCGACTCTACCCAGAACCTTTTGATCATTCTGGATCAGTGGCAGGACCCAAGGGTGGCAGATGAACACCCAGTGGACAGAGCAGAGGCAGGGGCGTTCTTCCAGGTAGGCCAGTCCAGCTTCTAAGCCACTGCGCTGAGAGTCCGTCTCTGCCTTGGGGAGCAGGAAGGAGGACGAGAAAGTGGCTGCCCCACCACGAGCTCAGTGGCTTTTGGTGGAGACATTTCGAGGAATCACGATACACCAATGTTCAAAGGCAACCATATGGTGCATTAAACCATATGGTGCCATGGAAGAGCCGGACCGAAAATAAACAGAAGTAAATAACAGAGGAAATAAGTCACATCCACTGCTTTGTCATCTCTAAGGTGATAAGGCTGTTAAAAACCGTGTATGTTTCTATTTGCCTCCCAGAGGTAAAGATGAGCCCCAGAGGGGGAGGCCATGGCGGGATATTACAACTTTAATGAGGTGCAGTTTCAGGGGCGTTAACGTTTGATACCCAGAAACAGCAGTTCCCAAAAACTTTTAATCTGAAACGGATAATAAACGAGGGACGGAAAGATGGCCGTTTGCTTAGAGCAAGGCTCTGGGCTGCAGGGATGTCTGAGAAGGGGGAAATTAGGTGTGGATTGGAGGCTGGTCTACAAGCCGGTTAAACATCTAGCCTAGGTTTCTTCGCTTTAAAATGTGGCTTTGCGGCCAGCTGGAGATGAGGAATTGAAGCCACCAGCACAGCTCCAGGACCATATCAGTATTGATGGCAGGTGCGCGCAGTGGACCTCAGCGCGGACGCCAGCACGTTCTTACCAGCGTTAAGTAATTTCTTAAATTGAGAAGGTTCTGAGGGTCTGCGCTCTGCATCGTGCCAGGCGGCTCTTGCTATCACATTCACAAAACTTTCTGTGATAATTTGATTTCGCCAAACTTCAACATTTGGTCGAACAGCCCAGGGGGAGGCAAGCCTGACTCAGAGCCTCCTAATGAAATAACCCATTTATTAAGAGGGTTTCAGTGGTATTTCTGGAATGCGTCCAGGTGGCTGATTTCTAAGGAAGAAGGAAGAAGGAAAGCGAGTTTGGATGTGTCGGAAATTCAAATGAGGCCCCAGGAGAACTGTGAGAGGCATCCAAGAAGTCCGCTTTCCCAGCAAGCTTTCTGGAGTCTTCTGTGCCCCATGTTGACTGCACTGCACAGGTGAGCATTACCTATCGCTGGCTGCTCTTGGACTGTGCGTTGTTTAACGTGTGCGTTGCTCCCAGGTAAGATTTTGATGTCCGAGAAGGCAGACTGCAGCTTCAGTGTGATAGATAATTTTCATGCATAAAGCCATTCATTCGCTCATGCTTTCATTCCTTCATTCACTCATTCATTCATGTTTCCATTCATTCGTTTTTAGTAGATAGAAGCCCAGACTGTAGAACAACAACAACAAAAAAAGACAAAAAATACCCCAGAGGTCAGGACTTTTTCTTAAAGAAAAAAAAAAAAATCTCCATTAATTCAATGAATCTATACACTTTCTTATCGTTTTGGTCTGTTTGAACCCATAAGAGTGCCTGGTGTGGACTTCACTTCTGCTCCACCTCTTATTATGCAGCTTGTGAATTTCATGTCCCTTCTCTGCACCTGTTTCCCCAAAGTAAAATAAGACACATGATGATAGTTCCTCATTCAGACGGTTTTTGTGAAAATGAAATAAGGTAAAGCAACGAGCATGATCCCTCACGCAAAGCGAGCATGAATAAATATTAACTGTCATTATCCTTGTTGCCCTTATAATCAGGGACGGCTCAGGGTGTCAAGCGCAGCGTTCTGCACTGGAAGATAAGACATCGATAAGGTGGCTTTGTCCCTTCGGGGGGGCACGTGTTCCGGTGAGAGAAACCGATTTACACGGAAACGGTGATGCGCCCCACACTGCGTGTCATCACAGCATGGTGGTAAAGTCACTAGCTTGTATTAAGCATTTTTTAAATTGCCAGATACTTTGCAGTGAAATATGTCATATTTCACATATATCAACTCATTTAATCCTCATAAAAAAAAAACCCAGAGGTCAGGAATTTGTCTTAAAAATATCTCCATTTGACAGGTAAGTCAATGAATCTATGCAACTTTCTTATCAGTTTTGGTTTGTTTGAACACATCATAATGCCTCATGTTTGCAAAATCCTTTATAATTTCCAACTTTTCCCCATCCTTATCCGTCTACTGCTCATAAGAGCTCTGCGGAGTGGGGGTAGTTGTTAGTTTACATGCCTTTTGCAGAGAAGACAGTGAGGCCGAGGAGTCCAGGTGCTGAGTCCAAGTTTATTGGGGTGGAAACGGGTCATTTTTATGTTTTGGGAGCTTTCCGCATCCACAACCATGACCTCAGTCTTCCTCTGACATGTGCCCAACTAGAAAGTCAGGGAGATGCCTTCTTGGCTTCCTGACATTTATCTTTGACTTTGGCGGCAGCACACACATGATTTTGGTCTTTTGTGGCTGATACAACCCACCCACTCTTCCTGTTTTCAATCTAGGCCCGTGCTCTATCTCCACTGCTTTTCTTGCTAGCATCCCCCTCAACCCCCCATTGCATTCTCTGGTCGTTTTTGATCGTATTTCTCCAGATAGGTTCGTCTGCATTTTTCCCAAACTGCATCTTGTTTTTAACTCCTAACTCTGGCTTCCACGAGTTCCCTGCATGACGCCTCTCACTTTGATCGTGCCCCAGGCCGGTGATTCAGGGCACCCTTGGCAAACCTCATTGACCTGCTCTTGATCCATTAATGGTGCTGCAGGATCAGACCACGCCCTTCTCACCCCGTATCCTGCAGACTAAACCCCTTGAGCATTAAGCATCACCAATTTTATGACGTTTCAGCTGTTTCTCAGCGCACGTTACTGTCAGGCAACTGCGCTCATCTGCATTCCTTCGGTGAGTGCCAATTTCAAGAAATGGAAGTTCACATGTCCCTCTACTTCCTTTGTCTGGTTGTATAAACCCATCCAAAGGGAACCTTTTCTGCCCCGCCGCACATGTTATTTATAGGCCCAGACACGCTATTATTTTATGTTGTGGTTCTGGATCTTTCAAGTGTTTCCTGTATTCTTTGTTCTGTTGTTTCTCTTATTAGGGACTGTCCTCTGATTTACTGCCTGGGATTGTTCTTTCTTTTCTTGAACATTTACTAACTGTCAGGCATCTGGTGCAAAGCCCTGTGCCTTTAAGGGCACAGACAAGAGCAACACCCACGAGAAAGCAACGCCACCGCAAAGACCACGGCCAAGTGGCTTTCCCCATCTGACCATGTGAGTTTTCTGAGCACTTACCAAAACCAGGCACCATGGTGGAGTCTCTGTGTACGGAATCCCAGTTTGTCTGTCTAACCATCCAGTGGGCACGATCCTACTGTCCTCCCACTTAACCAGGACTAAAGGAATGTACATGACTTACTTGAGATAAAAAAAAAAAAAAAGTACTGAAGCCAGAATCTGGACTCACGTCTAGTTCCAGTGCACGTGTTCTTCACTTTCGGATGGCCCTGGCCCGCCCTCCACCCTGTTGAGATGCACAAAAACGATGTGTTCCTCTATTGCTGCCCAAAGCCGTTCTTGTCCAGCATTCCTGCTGCAGATGTGGCTTTGGCGGCACAACCCCCGTGGTCACCAGCGTCTCCCCCAGGCTGTGCCCAGGCCAGGTATCCCACAGTATTTGCAGTTAGGGACTTCCCCAGCGAAGCTCACTGGTGTCCTCACAGCCCAACATACAATGGATTCAGTGGTCATAGCGCTAGGATGGGAAGACGGGTAGAAACTGAACTTGAGGCCATCCATCCTGGGTTGAGATTAAGAGGCGCGCCACTTAGAGCTACATGATCCGAGAGCAGCCTCCCTGCTTTGGGGGTTCTCACATGGGCTGAGTAACATTTTTAACCTCGGTTGTCCATGCCACAGGCAGGGGAGGGGGTGACGATAGGGATGATAGCAAAGTGAAAGTTGCAAATCTGTGCTGCAAACTCGGAAGTGTGGACAGTTGATTTTCACAGGGGAAGCTCCAGTGCCGGAAGCCAGCATCCTTTTGTTGAAAACAACATTGAATTGCAATTATGGTTCCATGAGGAAGGACCTGTAGGTCTTATTCACAGCTGTGGTTTAACCCCAAAGCACCAACGTTCTACATAAAGCCCTAGAGTGGGACATTCCCGCCAAGCTGTCCACAGGTGACTTGAACTCAACAAATCCAGACCGAGCCCCAGCCTCCACACGCCAGCCTTCTGAGCTTGGACAAGAGGCCTGACCTTTCTGAGAACACGAGTTTCATCTACAACTGCTCACAGAGTTAGTGTCATCAATACCCAGTCTTTGCTGAAAGTGCCACCCTTCTCCTACTAATGCCATGCTTCTGGTCCCGAAAGCTGGGAGTTAATTTCACTCACTTCCCTGCTTCCCCTTAACAGCACAGTTGCATTTTAATGGATTTTCTGGCCCCCCAGGCTGTCCCCGAATTAAATCACACCTTCCTCTCTTCAGTCCTCTTCAGAGTAGCCCTGGAATGTCTGTCCTGCTCAGCGGGTCCCCTGAACCTCCTGATTGAAACTCAGCTTCCTCGTCAGGGCTTTTACATCCCTCTACGTACTCCTACCTGGGTCTTGGTCCACCACAAGCACCTGTACTCTGGCGGTTCTCCTACCTGGCATGCCCTCTTCTTGTCTCTTCTTCCCATATTTACCCATTTCAACCCCTTAGACCTTTAATATTCAAGTGACCCGCTTCCAGAAGCATCACTGTTCCTCCCACGTAGTCATCATCTCTCCCTCTTCTGAGCATGCTCCAGTCCCTCTCCCATCCTACCTGTAACACCCGTCACTCCTGCTGTAGCGCAGCCTGCACAGGTGAGTGTACCTGTCTGGTCCCCTTGCCCTGGCCAGCGGGAACCCACCCCAGTGTGGTCATGCATGTCACCAATCATCAAGAACCGAGGTTTGTGATCAATGTCTTCATTCTTTAGAAATCCAAGCCAGTCCTCGCTAGGCTGTGATATCTTCACTGTCACTCAATTTCATGCCACCTGCCCTTCTTGGAGAGATCGTGTTCCAGCAGCCCAGTGGGAATCATGCACAGGCTGACCACAGGCGTGGCTCCCGTGTGAAAGTAACCCAGCTCAGGGGCTCACGGAAAACAGCGGGACGTACACAAGGAGCTCCTGCAGGGCTGGGGGTTTTGTGCTCTGTCTCTGTGCTCTGCTCCACCTGCCACCTGCAGCCACTTGCACCCAGAGTCATCTCCCCACCCTTCCATGTGTCTGTTGACCCAGAAAAACTAAATGGCGTCGACTTAGTTCCCCTGGAGAATTTTAATGAAACAGCGGCTTTATGAAAACCATCTCTGTAAAACCCAGTGTGAGCTATTTCACATCCAATAGTTGTGAGGAGAACAGCACCCAAAGGAGCTGCCATTTGCCAATCAGCACCTGAATGGCAAGTGCTGTGCTAAGTTCATGTCTGTTTCCCTTTATTTTCACCACAGCACAAGGGTTCAGGGGGTCAGTGCTATTATTTATTCCTGTATTTTAGGTAAGGACATTGTCACTCAAGAGGTCACTGGCACTGGAAGAGTTAGTGGTGCCAACGCTGCCCAAGTTTACCACCAGACCACATTCCCTCATTCACACATGGTCTGTGTCACCCGCCCCAGGAAGCTGGGAGGATTGTGAGATGATGCCACATCTCCAAAACCGAGTCACTTTGAGATTAGGACTTCTGGGTCCCCAAGGGTTGTCTGATTCACATAAAAGACTTGATTTATGTCTCTCAACCACAGTACGGATGAGATTGGTCCTTTGTTTTTCCTCCCTGTGGACGGTGGCCCCATGCCTGGCAGTGGAACCCCCGCCGGCCCCAGCCCCCGCTGTCCCTTCCGCCCATGTGAGTCAGCCTGGGCTCCCCCAGAGCACAGTTGCCCCTGTGGAATTCAAAACCCCTGACACTCTATACCCAGAGTCTAGCTCGCCAATCATTTCCAGCTAGTGGGTGGGGAAAGTCCTGATGGCTCAAGGTTGAAATTTGATTTCAATAAAAATAGTGCTAAAACAAGATGGGAGAGTAGCGCCTTCTTTAATTTATGGAAATTGAATAATACTTGTGTCCTCTAAATATTTGCAGCCTGACCGCTGGAGACACGGTAGCTGCCAAATCTCGTGGAGCAGCTGATACCATTTCAGTTCCTGGCTCTGCTCCTTGTCATAGCGCTGGGGCAAGGTGGGGCGAGGACTCGGAGGACAGCCCGCACCCCATGGATGGCTAACATGGGGCAGCAAGGTGCTGGGCACCCCTCGAATTGCCTGATCAAACCCTCAAGCATTTCCCCAAGGAAGCAGTAGCCCCTTATTGTGTACAAGGGGCTCACATGTCAAAGTTCGTACTGCTATTTGGTAGCGAAGAAGGAATTCAAATCCAGATCCCAGCCGAAACTCATTTTTCTCCTAAACCACATGTCTCTCTTTACACGCTTGCCTGTGCTTTTGATTACTTTGGGATATGTTCTAGAAATGCTGAGCAGAGCCACGAGGGAGGGGTTTAGGGTCAAGAAGTAGTTCCCCAGCCACAGGCATCGGTTTTCCCTGGGCTAGGACTAGGTTTCGTAATGAAATACCCAAGTGAAAGAGAAGACTTCTCTTGGAAAATGTTGGTAATTTGATGCATGTAAACAGACTCTTTTCTAAGAGCCCCTGTCACATGGGGGACTGTGGGCAAATTATATCAAGCAAAGAACAGTCTTAATTGAGAAAAACCCAAAGGAAGACTGGCTCAGTGAAGAGCACTGGTGTTTAGTGACCGCTTGCTAGCAGCAGGCATGGGCTGGGGGCTTGTCATCCACAATTGCTCTTCACTACAACCCTTTAGATGTTAGCACCTGCCCCACTGAGAAGATCAGGAAACTGAGGCACTGGTCACATAGGTAGAAGAAGGCAGTGTCAAAATACCCTTTGGATCTGAAAAAAGCAAAAAATCCACCATTGCTCGTCAACACATTGTGTTAGAACAGTGGGTTATTCTAGCACAATGTGTTCTGACAGTCTGATGTCAGAAGCTCAGCCCTTACCCACTCGAGCTCCACTCGCCCTCAGCCCTATTGAAGAGGAAGCCCATGCTATCTGTCAAGTTCATGTTGGCGACTCCAGTCCAGTGCAGGCCTTCACTGTTGGCAGTTTTATCATTCAGTACATATCCGTGTTCATTTCCCAGAGCTGTCGTAACAAAGTGCCACAAACCGATTGGCTTTGAAACAGTAGAAACTCACTGTCTCACAGTGGGGGAGCCCAGAGCCCGAGACCAAGGTGTCATTGGGACCATGTTCCCTTTGCAACTTTAGGAAGCATTTGCTCCACACCTCTTTTAGCTTCTGGTAGCCTGGGGCATCTTTGGCTTGTGAACTCATATAAAGACCCTTGGGATCGGCCCAGGAGCATTTTCCAGCTCTGTGGCCGGCTCCACGTTGAACACACTGTTGCCTCTTCTCCTCTTTGCCCTGCTTTCCCCTACCTGGAGTACCTCCCTCACCCTGTCCACCTGGCTAGTCCACAGAGCAAGCGCCCAGGCCACACCCCTCTGGAAGTCACACCAGACCCTGCACTCAGTTGCACCCCCTTTTCTGGGGCCCTGGTTGCCAATCTCTGCTTGCCTATCGGTGGCCTTCCAGCAGCCCTGGAGCTCTCCTAGACGAGGGTCTTGACACAACTGTGTCCCAGGGTGTCCACACACAGTGCTCATGAATGAGCACAACACTCTTGCTTCTTCTGACACTTACCGTGGGCAGCTTCCTTAAATGCAATGGACAGTCTCTATAGATAGACCCCTGTTGTACTATGATTAGGGGAATCCTATGGCTTCTTTTGAAAATTTATTCTCAGAGAAAATATATATTATATAAAACATTGGCTATAATCTCCCAATATGTAATTTACCTTTCTAAGTTTTCATTTTTCCTTTGATAGAGCTTCTCGTTCCCTTAATGATTAGCTTGTGTTACTTGTGTCTGGTTTATGGAATCCTTTGCAAAAGTCACGGAGATAGTCACCAACATTTAAAAATCTGAATGTTTTTCTTTTTTTAATAGTTGAGTCTTTAGTCCATTAGAATCCATTTTTATGTGCATAGATTGAGGTAGGGATATAACCATTTTTCCTATACTAACACTCCACTATTCTTGCACAATTTGTTGAGGAGCTATGATGAAATTTTTGCTTTTTCATATCCAAGGGTATCTTGAGAGTTTATTTTTGACTCAGTTCTACGTTATATGCTTTTCCTTTCTATTCTCAGCACATCATGAATTTTGTAAACCTGGTGATAAATCTCCCCAGAATCATTCAGAGATACCCAACCCTAATTAAGAGTTCAAAGATATAGAACTGCCAGTTTCATTTAATATGTTAGTCATGATCATATGAAGTTTGCATAAATTCTAGCATGATGGGAAACCTATGTGACTCTCCTTAAATTTAAATTTAAAAATTACCAGGAAGAGATGGCTGCCTGGATTAGAGTTAGATGACGTAAAAGCAAGAGCAGTTGGCCAGGTAGAGCCACAGTGGAGGAGAATATCTTGGGACCAGCTCGGAGAAGGATTCCGTAGCCACACACAGATGACGCGTCTCTGCCTGGTAACAATTTTAGCACCTTCCTGTGCCCTGCAATGAAAAATTGCTAGTAAAGGACTTAACCACTTCGGCACGAGCGTCAGCTATAGTCGATAGCCACAGACGAACGCGCACAGCCGAGCGTCGACTTTAGCGTTAATAACAAAACTTGACTTTTCTGATTTTTCATTTATCAAAATAAAATTGTGAACATTTAAAAATAACGAAATAAAAACATATATGTATGTGTTACCTATTCTGATTTCCATTACAAGCAAAGTTGCCTGTAAAGTAAAACAAGCTTTCAGTGCTTTAAAACTTTCCTCATCACACAAGAGCAAAACGGACTCCTCGTCAGTGCACAGCACACGCTACCGTGCGGACTGTGAGTGCCGGCTTGGCAAGGTTTCGAGACCGGTGAGCGCCGTACCGAACTGGTTAAAGTGAGAAGGTCTTTAGATTTATACCTAGGGAGACCAAAAGAGGAATGAGAAAGGAATTCTACATCCCATTTTTCAGACGCCCACTGGGGATAAGGGACGCCCAAGGGACCTCCTGTAGCTTAGTGGGGAGAGGAGGAGCAAGTGGGCTGGACCCCCAGGCCGGTGGGGATGGAGGAAAGGCAGTAGAAGAAGGAAAACAATGATGACAACCACAGCCACCGCCACTAATATCAGTGGTTGTACACTTACTCTGGGCCACACACTGGGCTAGATGCTAGACATTTATCTCAGATCTTTATTATGCCCAGAATGCAGATAAGGAAGCGGTTGTAACTCTATAAGTTACTTTCCCAGGGCCACACAGTCAATGTCACAAGTGGTACCAGACTTGGACTTCTGATTAGCGCTACTAAGGGTAATGTTTATCCCCGTGATCTCACATCACCGTGTGCTGGGCACTCACACGGTCCCCGGCACACTGCAGGTCCTCTGCAAACGCTTGTCGGATTTTACCAGCAGAAGAGAATAATCAACCCTTAAGCAACACCTAGAGTGTTCCAGAGGCCTTGAAAAAGTCGCTATGGAATGGGGCCCTTCGGTCCTTATGGCTCAAACCTATTCTCCTTGCTTTGTGTGCTTCAAATGACAGCGTTGAATGGATCGTCACACGGCTGGACGGACGGGGCCCTGGCTCCAGGTCAGACATACCTGGCTGGAATCCCAGCTTCGCCACCTATTTGCTGTAGAGGATGTGGGCCAGTTCCTCACCCTTGCTGCCTTTCTGGATCCTTCCTCTGCAAAACAGAGCCTGCAAGGCCTCCCTGAGGGGCTTGCCCAGAGGACTAATGACATGGTGCATGTGAGATGCCTGGCGGCCAGCAGGCATGCTGTGGCAGATGGCAGTTATTCCTATTAGTGGTGTGGCTTCCTCGCCTGCTGGTGGCACTTCCTGGTGCCTGGGAGCCGGTGGGAGGGCACACGCTTTCCCACATAGATCAAATGACCACTCCGGTCAATTATAGGGTTTGGTGTGTGTTTGTGTGTGTTTAAAACAACCTCTCAGCACTTGCCCTCTTGGCGACAACAGAAGTGAGCCGGAGGGGAGCGGACGGAAGGCAGAAGGGGAGCAGGGAGGCCGGACACCCCCAGGGACAGAGAACCACCTGGGCATGTCTCCCACGCAGGCTCCCGGGTGGGGCTGAGTGGCCGGCGGGGAGCGTTCTTCATTCCCGGGGCGTAAGCCTGAGTAAGGAAGTGGGCGCTGGCTGGAAGAATGTTCCCCAATGCCTGGAATTGAAGAAGATATGCTTTGAAATGCTTTGTCTACGCTTCAAAGTCTAAGTACCAGTGTTCTTTGGGGACAAATAAGAAAGCAGAAGTGACAGCCAAGGTCAAGAGTGCGTTGCTAAGGGCACTGCCTGCTGGCTCCCACATGCTTTCTCTTTTCTCCTGGGTCACACTTCCCACTGGGATATTGTCCCACCCGCCTCCTTTCTTCCGTGGTGAGAGCAACTTAATGGTGAATTGTTGACCATCTTTACACCTTATGCAACAAGCGGGGCTAGGTATTTACATACTGCCCATATCACTTCAACTACAGCTACTGAATAATGCCAGCAGCTCGTGTTTATTGAGCTCTTATGCCATGCCAGCACGGGGCCAAGAGCTGTATGTGCGTGTGAGTGTCCATATAATTTCATCCCTCTGCAAAGCAAGGAGAGAAGAGCGTTGGTGACATCGGCGTGACATCCTGTGCGCGAAGCGTCCTGCGGGCCCGGCATGTAGTCGGCCCTTGACAGAGGAGAGAAGTCATCTTGATGTCTGAGTCCCTGTGGCTGGGAGGTAGGGCTGGGTGTGAAGCCTGGAACTGCTGGCCCCGCACCTGTGCCCTTGCCGTGGGGCGCCTTCGCCTTGGCAGATGCAGAGACGCCCGTCACGGGGACAGACTCAGGTGCTGCTGGAGCGGCTTCCTGTGTTTGCTCCCCTCTCCCTCCCTCTTCCAGGACTGCGCACTAGAGATTCCAAAGGGAGTCGCAAGCGCACTAGAGATTCCAAAGGGAGTCGCAAAGGAAGGTGGAGACCCTCGCTCCTCTCCGGGGCACCCCGTAGCACAGACAGAGCCTCTGAGTGATTGAAGAAAGACTGCCCCCTCCTCTGAGCAGGCCCAGCCGCAGCCGGGGTGCAAGGGGGGGAGTGGGTTGGAATTTGTCCCCTACTGTCCCCTGGATCAGAGGTCCTCATACAACTGAAACAGAAGCAGGGAGTCTCCCCAAGCCCAATCTAAAGAGCAGGAAACTGAGGCTCAGCTGGTAACCACCTGGGGCACCCAGCTGGTGGCACAGAGTAGAGAGCGTATGAACCTTGACCCTCAACTGCTGTGCCACCAGCCTTGCCCTGCTCGCCGAGCGGTGAGGGTCACAGCCCGGCACAGCAGGGGTGCTGCTGCCTGGGACTCCCGGGGGCATCAGGGAAAGAGCAGGACATGGGGAGTCAGAAGACCTACTCTACCGCTAACTAGCTCTGGGGCCTTGTGCGTTACTCCATGTCTGTGATTAGTTAAATGAGATTAATAATATTTCCTGGAAGTCTTGTTCTGAAGCCCACATGAGAAAACACACGTGAAGCGCCTCACTGTGTTGGCACGGGACGCGTGAGTCGCACTGATCCTCCGGGAGGGAAGTCCCAGCCCTTAAGGCAGAAGATCAAATAAGATCTTCGGGTCTCTGACTTGAGCGAGAACTTGGGACACAAGTTCCACTTCACAGTCCAGAGCACCTGTGTCTCCAGTGCTGGGACTGAAGCAGCTCATTGAAAGGGCCCAGGACGCCCGATGCGGGAAGGATGAATGAATGAACACTGTACCATGTGCTCGCAGGCACAGAGCACGAGCGTCACAGCTATGGAAGTGAAATCCAGTTTTCCATGGACTGCGAAGGTTGAGGTCTTCTGCTCCCCTTGCCTCCCCTGGGAAGAGTAGCAGAAGACAAGTCTTGAGAGGGTCCCAAGGCCTGTATCAGGGTGTGTGGGGTCCATTTCTGGGTTATTACTTGCATGTTTTTGTGTGCAGGGGACTTCCCTTTTCTTCATGGCCCTGACTCTTGTAACTTTCTACCTTCTTCCTGGAATTATTCTGCTACTGGTTTGGACTGGCGCAGATGCTGCCTTCTGAGCAAGGGGAATAGGCTGTTGAATCATCGGCTTCCCTCTTGATTTTCCCAGAATCACAGAATGGTCTTGTAGCTCTCAGCCCTGCACCAGAAGGACCACCCATCTCTCCGTTAAAAAAAAAAAAAAAGCAAATCATATTTTCTTAACAAACCCAAATGACAGTCTCTTCGGTCCCACAACTAGCATTTCCTGAGAGTTCGTGAATTCCAAAGTTATTTGAATAATTTAGCCTTTGAAGCTTGGCTTCCACCCTGGACTCTCTGAATTATTTCTTGGAAAAGCGATTAGCAGTGAAAAGCTCTGTGAAAATTGGCATCCAAGGATGGTCGTCTCATTATGCGAAGTGCCCATAGATTCACCTCCAAACACCTTGTGACTTCACGAGGGCTATTATCTTCCAGCTACATCTCGTGGTTGGGGCTTATTACTTAAATAAAAAATGTTAATCGTTTCTGAGAAGTGTGCGGTGAGGAATGGGGGCTGCCATCTCTGGGGAGCCAGGTCTCCAAATTCCCAGGCTGCTACTAACTTTCTTGCCAAATGCTGGAAGCTCTCCATCGGCCAACTATCAATTTATGCAGATAAGTCACAATTTACATCAAGCACCGTTTTCACACGGGGTGTTATTTATTGAGCCCGGTGCCACAGCGAGGAGGGTGAGCTCTTGAGTAATTAGAATCCTGTCCTAGCTGGGGAGCGAACAATGCCTTCCTCCTATCTCCGCTTTCTAATGGCTTTGCAATGGCGCTATCTCTGCTTCCATAAATAATGTGCTCCATGTAAATAAGGAGTCATTAGAAATGGGGCGGCCCCCAAGCATCATTTCATAAACATGAGGGAAGTACTCAGGAAGAGGTCCATCAATAAGCAGGCTGTGCTCTGCCTTGCAAAACCCACGCTGCTCTCCTCTCGTGCGCACGCCCCGCCTTTCCTAGCTTCAGCCGGGTTCTGTTCGTGCTGACCCCGTACTGGCCGCGGGAAGTGCACGGTCGGGGGGTGACCGGCACGGCCGTGGGAGGCAGATGGGCCCGGGGGACGGAGCTGCAGCTTTGAGTTTCAGCATCTGCAAAATGGATGGATCTGCAAAATGGATCTTGAATGGACCACGCGGGCTGTCCGAGCCTCCGCTTTCTGCTCTGGACCGTGGAGGTGGGAGAGTCTGCCTGATCCGAGAACCACCGCTGGCAAGTGGATTGGGTTAGGTGGGACGCGGGCAGGAAGTGACCTGATTCCTTCCATCATTTCCTGGCCTCCGTATCACACCAGGTCTCTTCTCTCCATCCTTGCTTTTGAATCACTGAAGTGTCTAGTCTGGTTTAATCCTGTTTAAAACCCGACCCCTTCTCTTGCTTGGGCTGGATGGGCTCGAACACCAGCAGTGACGAGGACGTGTGAGTTCTCAGCTCCGGAGCACCTTCCTCCCCACCTCCTCCTCCCCATCCCTGGCGTGTGCGGCCTTCCGGGGAGTGGAACTGCATGGAGGGGGTGGCCAGAGGAGATGCTGCCACCTGTAAGGTACCGTCACAACCAGACATTGGCGTTTGTGTCCGACAGTGATTCTTTCTTCCTGAAATGCTTTTGTGGATCCTCAGAGAACTTCCCAGGGGGCCCCAAGGAGTCCTGTGTTGACAATGACACCCCCTTGAGCACACGTTTAATGAGCCCACTCAGCATTTCATTTATAAGGGGTCACCCAGACGCTTCATGCTGGGATCCTCTTGCCATCATCGACATTCCTTGGGGGAGCCGGAGAAAACCGTTGAGCTTCCAGAAGAAACACTGACTCTCATGGCTCTCCCTGGCTTTCCTACGCCACCCCCACTCCAGCCAGTCCCCCACCTTTAGGCTTTCATAGGTGAGCATCAGATAGTGATCCTATGACTCCATGAGCACCAAATCTAGAGAACACATGCCAACCTCCCCCTACCCCCAATCATTCTTTGAGCACTTTCTTTAGTTGCTCAGGGTTATAGGGAAGCCACAGGCAGCACCTCTGTCCTCTCTCCGATCTTCTTTCCGATGGCTCCTTGGGCCGCCAGAGTGGCCGACGGGCTGGTGACGGCAGACCAGGTTGTGGAGGCTTTCGGACGCGAGGACGCCTGCCATTGTTTTTCTTGGCGTTAGTGCGCAGCTGAAAAACAGACAACAGGAGAGGTCCCGCATTGCAGCGGCTGCAGTGAGGATTGAGTGAGGGTGTGCTGTGCGTGCCTGGCGATGACCCACACCCAGGTGTCAGCGAGGTTCAGCCCTCAGTGTGGCACGCGCCCAGTGCAGACGGCCGGCACGAGCACATGGCACACGGCGCGCGTCCCTGCTCCAGCGGCAGGATGAGAAAGTTCCCGTCGTCGTCCCCACGACATAGATGAGGACTTGAGGGACTGGGGAGGCCCCACGACTGGTAAGTGGCCCAGGAGGGTGGGTCCGGAACAGGCCCTTATCTCCCTCCCTATAGACCTTGAGATGCAAGGGGAGGGAGATCTCTCGTCTGCAAAAGTCGTGTTCATCCAAGCAAAATTTATTTCTGGAAATCCATGGGATCCCATCTCAATCCAAGCCCTTTCCTGTCTATTGCTGGTTTCTGCTGGTCGTGGCTTCTGCCCTCCTGAGGATGCTCATGCCATCCACCAACTGCCCTTCCATAAACACCCCTGGAGCCTCGTCAGTGTGGTCTGGGGTCCCAGTGCCCCAGACCAGTCCCAGCCTCTCTGCACCTTGAACTCACCCTGTCCTGGCGCTGACCCCAAGCTGCTCTTTGGGCTTTCCCAGCCCCGTGTCTGGTCCGTCCGTCTGGTCTACCAACTCCCGCCGGTTCAGAGCAGCTGTTTCCTCCTGGTTTCTCTTCTGGTTTAGGCTCCAGCCACCGCTCCTCACAGCATGGCATTGGCGCCTCTGACGTGGCACTAGGGCTGTCCTTTCCTGGAGGTGAGACCTAGGGACCCCCTGGGCTCCGTGTCCCCTCCGCAGCTTTGGCGCTGCACCGCCCTCTTCACTCTAAATGCCATGCCACGGGCCTCCTGGGTCAGTCACCGTCACGTCACCCACTCTTGTCTTCTGTGTACCCTGCCTCTCCATGAATCACTTTGTCACTTGCCTCCTTTCCCTGCACCCAGCCTGCTGCGTGCGAGGTACGGTGATAAGAAGCTAGTCCAGAAGAACAAGTCCCTGCCCTCAGCCGCCGTTTAGTCTAGATAGGAAAGCGGAGGCCAAGGTCAAATGCACGTCTGTTCCCTGCGTGAACCGTCCTGAGACGCAGCCCCTTTCTGAGCCTCGAGTTCTCTACCTCTCCCGGGAGAGGCCGGACCACTTGATTAAAGGGGCTGTTTCCGCTTTAAAGATCTATGACACTGGAATTGCGGCTTCCCTTAACATTCCTGGAAAAGCAGACAAGTCCAATTTGAGATACTTGAATCTGATTAATGCAGGAACAGTGAACACTGGGAGGAAGGTACCCTCCCCCCAAACACACACACACACGCGCGCGCACACACACACACACACACACACACACACACTTCTTCTCTTTCCCCTCCAGGCAGCTTTTATGTTTCTGAGTTTTTATCCCATTATCCAGCCTCACTTTATTAGTACCACCTGGAGGGGCGCCCACTCCCACCAGACCTGGGAGGGCGTGCAGAGTCAGCTCACCGCTAATCCTGAGCCTGCCTCTCTGCTTATGCGCTCCTGGGCCACACCGGTCCCTCGCCCTGCCTATCCGGGAAGGAAAATCTGCCACTGGCTGGACGTGAGGCAAGGAAGAGCTTGCTGAAGCCATTTGAAAACTCAATGCACGTTCTGGGTTCTTTGTAGCCCAGTGGAGCCAGGTTGGGGTTCTCAAAATGACTGTTGTCCAGAGAACAAGCCAAAAAAATACCCCAAGAGTGCTGAAAGGAAGGAGGGGGCATTGCCTGCCTTAGTCCAGATGGCGGAGCCCAGCCTGTGGGCACCTGCTGAGGACGCCAGCTTCCACCTGTGCTGTGCCCCATCTGATAAGAACCTCATTCCTTCTAGTCCTCAAATATGACATTCCCTCTCTCTGTCCCAGGGTCTTTACACAGCCCTTTTACCTGGGAAACACTTGGTCCCCCTTTCTATGCCAAGAGACCTTCTCCCCTGGGTCATCTGTCCTGACCTCTCAGGCACAGATCACCACCACCAGCTCTGCATCCCTGTAACACCCTAGTCCCAAGCAGGACCCTGCACCTACAGCCAGGAAACTCAGCCAGGCATCTTGGCACATCCTACTGTCTGTGCAAGGGAGGAGAGATGACAAGTAAACAAGCAGGTGAGGCACAGTGTGACAAGGGCAATTCTAGACAAGACCCAGGGAGCTAGGGGAGCTCAGGGCTCAAGGGTGACTGACCCATGTATGAGTCAACAGGAATGGCCCCAGAGAAGAGGCCTGAAGGATGAGTATTAATAGAAAGAAGAAGGGACAGGAAAAGGTCTTCTAAGGAAAGGAGACAGCACGTGCAAAGATTAACAGTGAGAAGAAGCATGATGCGGTGTTGAGAGGAGAGAGATTGTATCAGTCAGCTTTCGATGAGTAACAAATGACCCCGACACTTAATGATGTAAAACAAAAACCGTTTATTTTCATCACAGTTTTGTGAGTCAGTAATTTAAGATGAGGTCTGATTTGGTTGAGTAGTTCTGCTGCCTTAGACCAGACTCTGCTGGTCTTGGCTTGGCCTCACTTGTAAGTCTGAAGAGTTAGGTGCTGGGTCATTTGGAAATTGGCTACTGTCACCTGGGGTGCTGCTTCTCTTATCACCCAGGACATTATCCCAGGCCTTTCTCCCTGGACGGTCGAGGTTATACACAACAGATCAGAAGCCCGTAAAGTTTCCTGAGGCCTGGATTCAAAACCTGCCCAACACTAAGCTTTGCTACATTTTACAGAACAAAGCAAATAGCCCAGACTCCAGGTGGGAACTATAGACAGTGTGTCTTGATGGGAGAAACTGCAGAGAATTCCATTCCTTGCAGAATGGCCATTTTTTGAAATTTTCTTTAGGGTTTAAGTCTGGAGAAGAGATCTGAGACCATATTATTGGGGGGCTTCTGAAGTATAGTGAAGTTTGGATTTTCCTTCAGAATAAAGGGAAAGACAATGGATATTTTTAATGAGTTACAGCATCAACATGCACACACTTTATAAGTTGCTCCCTGGGTACTCTTGTCGGTGTGAAATAGGCTACTACTTGCCTAGCCAGAACCCAGAGAACCTATCTGCCTTCAGATTCTCAGGGCTGCTGTTTGCTGATCCTTGGTCTAAATCAGTAGTAGTGGGCATGCAAAGAATTTAGCAAGTGCCAGTAGAAGGATAGGCATAGAGACCCATGAAATAGAGGCAAGAGTCTAGAAATAAACTCTTATATTTGTGCTCAATTGATTTTTGACAAGGATATAAAGAGCATCCAATGGGGAAAGAATAGTCTTTTTAACAAATCATGCAGGGACAATTGGCCATCCACGTGCAAAAGAATGAAGTTGGATCCCAGCCTCATGCCATACACAAAAATTAACTTGAAATAGATGGTAACATAAATGTGTAAGAGCTAAAATTCTAAAACCCTTAGAAGAAAACATAGGTGTCAATCTTTATGATCATACATTAGGCAATGGTGCCTTAGATATGATATTAAAAGCACAAGTGATCAATTTTTTTTAAAAAAAGACAAACTGGACATCATTAAAATTAAAGACTTTTGTGCCACAAAATGAAAATTTGAAAAAGTAAAATGTTAACCCACAGAATAAAAGAAAATATTTGCTAAGAGATATTTGAAAAAAGTCTTATATTCACAATATATAAAGGACTTCCACAACTCAACAATAAAACGACAAATAATCCAGTTAAAAATATAGGAAGAATATTTAAACAGACATTTCTCCAAAGAAAATATATAAATGGCCAATAAGCACAGAAAAGATGTGCAACACTTGTAGTCTTTAGGAAAACGCAAATCAAAACCATAAGTACCATTTCACGCTCATCAAGATGGCTAGAGTTAAAAAGGCATACAGGAACAAGTGTTGGGGATATGGGAACATTGTTGATATGGATGTAAAACATCACAGCAGCTTTGGGAAATAGCTTGGCAGCTTCTCAAAAAGTTAAACATAGAGTTACCATTACTCTGCAATTCCACTTACGCTGCTTCTAGGTGTTCCCAAGAGAAGTAAAATTATATGTCAACAAACAAACAAACAACTTATCCAACATATTCATAGCAGTATTATTCATAATAGCCAAGCAATGAAGACAAACCAAGTATCTATCAACTGATAAATGGACACATAAAATGTTGTACAATCACACAATGGAATAATATTTGGCAATAAAAAAGGAGTGAAGTGCTGCCACAGGCCGTAATATGGATGAACTTTGAAGACATCATGCTAAGTGAAAGAAGCTGTACATTTTATAATTCCATTTATATGACACGCCCAGAATTAGCAAATTTATAGGTAGAGGTAGAAAGTATACCGGTGATTGTGTAGGGCAGAGCTGGAGGTGGGGGCAGAGAAAAGGGAGGAGCAGGGATCGATTGCTAGTGAGTATGGGGACCCTTCTTTTAGTGGGTAACAAAGATGTTCTAAAATTGGATTGTGGTGATGCTTGCACAAGTCTGTGAATGTACTAAAAACATTAAATCACACACTTTAAATGGGTGAGTTGTGTGGTATATGAATGATATGTTAATAAATCTATTTTTTTAAAAAAATATCAATCTCTAAATTTAGACATATTTGAGAAATAGTAATGGAAGCAATGGAATAATGTGCTTTGTCAGATATGGAAGAGGAGTTGAGAAAAAGGAAGAGAAAGTATTTGCAGAAACGCCCAGGGTTCAGTCAACGGGGTATGAAGGTTGGTGGTGCCAGGTACATAGACCAGAATGTCTGTCATAGATTATTTGCTCCTCTGTATCGGGGGTGACTCTCAGTGGCCAACGTCATCATACGAGCCATCTCATGTGAACAGGTGTCTTGAGTAACTTTTCTTCACGATCATATCCAAGAGAGATTCCCAGCGTGTCTTGATCAGGTTGCTACGCACCTGCATTCAGGTTGCGCACTGCACAACTCCAACTCTGGGGTCTCAGCCTCATTACAGCCCTATGAAGGCAGACCCCTGCAGATGCCTGCCTGACTACTTGCTTTGGCCCTGGCTACACCCTTCTCCATCCATAGGCCACTCACTTATTTTGCCTATACCTGATTTCCTGAGGTTGCTCATAATGGAGGAATTTCTCTCTGATCTAAACAAAAGAAAAAAAGTACTTGCTTTCTCTGAAGAACTGATTTGTTCTTAGCTGGTAAACTCTTTGGATATTTAATTGAGCAGGTTTGCTTTGGCTCCTGAGAAGGCCACGGCTGAAATTTGCAGTTTTCTTTTAGTGATTTTTCAAAAGTTTGGCCAGTGGTTCTCAAACTTTAGTGTAAATTGCCTGGGAATTGAAACTTTAGCAACATGCTGTTATGCATATCTGCCCTCTGATAGGACCTCTTAGGAGGTCTAGGGAGGGGTCAAAAATCTGCATTTTGATCAGACTGCAGGAGATTCAGATACAGGAGTAAATAGGCAATCATATTTAGAGACATCTGTATATGGCAAGCCCTTTAGATTTTAATTCACCTTAGTTCCATCCTAATTTTTTTTTCTTTGCCATTCTTCCTTCTTAGACGTGTGCGTATGTTTATGTCTACTCATAATTTATTATTTTTATTTCAAATCCACCTACTTTTTAAATAAAGGAGGTTATAAATTTATCAATTAATTAGTGACTAAAATTTGCGTGGCATATTACAGTTTCAAAGTGCTCGCACAAATCTGATTTTCTTTCCTGTGACCTTCGTAACAGTCCCGCTGAATTCGGCACTGGTGTTCTCATTTAACACATTAAAAAAAAAAAAAAGAGGAGAGTCAGAGAAATAATTTACAGGAGCAAGCAAGTATTGACTTAAAAAAATAAAACAACAAAAAGACTACATGTGTGGCGTTTACAGTATGGGCATTAGTTTACGATGCTGCAGAGATAGGGTTACAGGCATTTGCCGAAATGGGTCAGGTTTCCATCTCAGAAGGGGAAATGATCGTTCTAAAAATTTGCCCAGGAGAAAAAGCAGCTGATCTCAGCTCTCATTTCAGAGCTGAGATCAACAGCCCTCGAGCGGGTAGTTTGGGTGGCCTCCCGTGGTCCAGCTTTGTCTCAGCCCATCTCGGGCACCTGAAACCGCACAAGCCACGTCTTCACCCACCCCCGCCTAACCTGGGCTCTGAGCACGGTGGGAGCCTCCCCAGCCATGAGGGTGTGGAATGTTCACGTCCAACTGTGCACACTCTCCAGGACGGCTGGAGCTGCAAAGCTCAGAGACTCCAGGCGGTGGGTGAATGAGGAAGGCAGGGCAGGCAGTGGGTAGGCCTGGTGCCGGAGAGGTGTTCAGTGGGAAAAGCTTAGGCAGCCCTGGGTCTAAATTGCAGCTTGGTTTCTCACTGGCTGCATTACCTTATGCAATTTATTTAACATCTCCAGAGCTTTAGATAACTCACCTGTAAAATAAGATTTCTGACACTCACACCTAAGGTTCAAGGGGGGAGTGGGCTTTATGTAAGCAAAGTGTGCAGCGTGCCCAGGGTGGGTCAGGCCTTGCAAAAGTCAGACCATTTTCTTTCTCCTCCCTGTTTTTTTTTTTTTAAATGTCCGTATCGTGTGTGTGTATGCGTTTCCTTCTGCTGCTGTAACAAGTTAGCATGAACTTAGAGGCTTACAGCAACACAATAGATAGTCTAGAGGTTAGCAACCCCAAATTGAGAAGTGAACAGGCTGATGTTCTTTCTGGAGGCTCCAGGGGAGAGTCTGTTTCCTTCTGTTTTCCACCTTCTAGAGGCTACCACACTCGTTCCTTGGCTCATGGCCTCTTCCTTCATTTTCAAAATGCATTGCTCCGTCCTTTGCTTCCGTGATCACATCTTCTCTGCCCCTGTCTCTGATGCCTCCTTCCCATAAGGACTCTTGTGATTACACCAGGCCCACCAGATGATCCAGGATAATCTTCCATTTCAAGATCCTTAATTTAACAACATCTGTAAAACTCTCTTTTGCCAAGTAAGGTGACATGTTCACAGGTTCCAAGCATTAGGATGTGGACATCCTTGGGGATTGTCATCCAGCCTATTGCACTAGAAAGCGAGGTCACGCACATGCCACCATAACAACATGCCCTGAGATAAGGACTTGGATAAGGAGAGGGTGGTGGTAGATAAAACATGTTTGCTGCAGTAACTTCGGCCACATGCAAGAGCCATGAGGAGCCATAGGGCACTTTAAGAGCTTTCTGCGTCATCATTGTGTCTCCTAAACTGGAACACACTCAAGCCTCTTCCTTCCAGCACTAACCCATGAAAATCCCCTTGACAACTCCACTCAAGATTTGCTCTTAAATCTCTGCCTAATTCCTCGCATGGTGACAGCTCCCAGGCTTCCTGAGGCCAGCTTTACCTGCGGGAAAACTCTTTCTAGGTATGAGAGAATCACCTGGAACTTTCTTTCACTCTTTCATCCTACTGCTGGAGCCACAAAGAATGAAAGCACGCTTCTCCTTCAGAGATCGTCTTCTCTTGCAGACAGTGAGTTATCGTGAACGTTCCTCCTCGTTTACACTCTGGTAAGGGTCTCTATCTCCAGAGTAAATATTCCGATTTTCTTAACTATGTCTTGCATGAAATCATTTTGAATTCCCATTTCATCCTGGTTATTTACTGATGAATATATTCAATTTTGAAGACTTTTTTAAAATAAAAAAAATCTCATTCTGAAAATAATTTACATTCACTTTTGAAATTTGGAGAAACAAAAAAGGAAATCAGTTACCAATAAATCCAGTGCCCAATGAGAACCACTGAATGTGTGTTTTTCCACTGACCTAACTTCTCCAACGGACCATTGTGTCATCCTGGGCAAGGCCCCTTCTCTCCACTAACTTTCCTCACTTCATTCATCTCTAAGGTGCTCACTTTGAAGTCAAAGTCCTTTGTTCTTCTTTCCCTTTACATATCTGTGAAAATCAGTTGTGTCAAGCATTTCTACTGGATTCTAGCTATAAGAGTCTCGCTTTTTATTTTTATTTTTGAAAAGTCTCACTTCCCAAGACCCAACTTTAAAGATAATTTATAATTGGTCCATGGGAATGTCAGCATGCACCCTGTGGAGTCTGCTGTTATCACAGCTCACCTGTCCTGGGTCTCAGGGTCACCCCTTGGGCAGACAGATGCCCCAGCCCTTTGCACTGATGTTCCCAGTGGCCTTGGGGTTTGTTTTATGCCTCGTGTCCATTGCTGTCTGACTGCATTTCCCTAGAGTAGCTCTGTGTTTATTACGCAGTTATGAGAAGGCATGTTTTCTAAGGAACAGAGAAGCAAGGGTACAGATCTAGAGCTATGAGTGCCATGTGGTGCCAATATTTTATTAATAGTAAACTACTTGTTTTTGAGAAATCACTCTTTCCAAAGTCCTTTCATATACATCTCATTTGAACCTTATAGCAACCCTATTAGGTTTTATTCTTACTTCTTGGAAAGGAAACTAAACTTGCAGAGAGATTTAGAAAAGCAAATTTAAACTTTTTCAAACTCAACCCATAGTAAAATACGTAATATATCTTACTATAATCCAATACGAGCAAGGGTATGGAAAGAGAGACAGGATGCAGACACGGACACATGGACAAATAGGGACAAAGATACACAGATACATTGCAAAGTGAAACAAAAAGTTGTATAAAGCATATCTATAGGTAGCAAACTAGATTGTAGATACTAATATAGAGATACACTGAAACACAAATGCTAGTTGCACTCAGCTGATTTCATGAGCCACCAACACATCATGACCTCAGTGTGAACACACTGGTGTTAGGGCCTTAACGCAAAGTGTGCAGCTGGTGTGCACCAGCCTGGAGTCTCCTGTCACCAGCCCAGGGCTCTTACAGACAAAACTGACCTTCTGTACAGCAAGACTTTCCACTTTCCATACACATCTATGGTCTAGGAGGAGATTGGCCCTGACAGGTGCATGTTGGGGAGTCCTCATTAACCCCAGGGATGTGGAGGCAGGCAGGATGTCAGGGAGGCTGCAGTGCCACAGAGCTGGGCTCTAACCCTTAGAGGCAGGCTGAGGCACAGGTCGCTCCTTCCTGCTGAGCCAGGGGCCCTCACGTGTGAAATGTGTGTCTTGCAGCATTACTGGGAGAATTAAGTACTCGGGGTGGTTTATATAAGGCTCTGACCAGTACTGGGAGCTCTCTTGGTCCCAGCCCTCCCTCTCTAAGGACACTCTTTATGCAGCACATCACTGTCATGGGTGCTCTGAGGCTGGGCCCCAATATTTCTGAATTTTGGGCACCTCAAACATGGAAGCAAGATTTGGTTTGGGGCAGAGTGTTTGCTCCAGGTGAAACCACACTGGCCACCTGGTTAATCATGAAGTCACGAATATGCAAGGCCAATCTCCACCAAAAGTTGTGTATGGGGGAAGAGGAGATGCTACCTGGGGAAAGTTCCAGAATCTGTGAAGTTATCCAATACTTAATCTCCCCACTAGGATATTTAAAGTCTATTGAGTGAAGTGAAAGTCTACCTTCCCAGGGTGCCGAGGGCCATCCGGGGTCCAGCTGGGGCCTGGTTTGGGGACAGAGCTGGCTCTTCAAAAAGAGATGAACATCATCACCAAGCCAGGGTGGGCTGAGAAGGAAGGAGGAAGAACCCAGGGACTCCCTGGGGCGGGCGTGAGGCTCTGGGTTGGAGGAGCAGGGCTAACTCGCCACTGCCTTCAAGGTTCTGCCTCCTCAGGTGGTAAATTCACTCCGTCCTTCCCACTCTCTCAGTGAGACCTGCAGCCACGGCAGGTGCGTGGGGGAAGGACCAGAGCCCGGTGTGTGTGTGTATGTGTGTGTGTGTTCATGTGTGTGTGTGCGCACGTGCATGGGTATGTGCATGTGTGTGTGTGTGCGTGCGTGCGCATGCGTGATTTCACGTGTGTGCATGTGTGTGTGTGCGTGCCTGTGTATGCGTGATTTCATGTGTGTGTGGATGAGACGGGTATGTGCATACATGTGCGTGTGTGCACACGTCTGCATGTGTGTGTGTGTGTGTGTGTGTGTGGTGAAGGGGACGGGAGAAGGCCATGGAAATGCAGAGAAGTCACAAGAGAGCCAGAAGACTTGGGGAGAGGCCCAGCAGGAAGTCAGGGCATGAGAGGAGCAAACAGCCGGAATGTCTGAGCAGACAGAAGTCTGGGTCTCGATGAATGCTGCAGTGTGGCAGCTTAGGGTAACATTGGACATGAAAGGAAAATTGCTTAGGGACAGCCAGGGAAGTCAGCTGTGGCCCCACCCAACCGAGACCTGAGCATCACTGTGTCCTGGGCATCATTTAAGCTCCTGAATGAGAGTCTGCAGGTTTGGTGCTATTATCATGCTTATTTTGTAGTAAATAAAGGCACAGGAAAATTAAGAAACTAGCCCAAGTTAGCAAGTGAAAGAAGGCAGAAATGAACCCAGACAATTTGTCTCAGCAGATTGTCATTGGAACTGCAGTGCCAGGGCTCTGGCCTCTGCCTCGGGTTTCTGCCCGGCTGCACCTCGATGGGCAAATTGCGTAGACTCCAGTAGCCAGTAAGGTGCAGATACTCCTTTTAAAAAACTCACCACTTCCTTTTTCGTTTTAACTGAAACTTATCGCAGGACCACAAGCTGAGCGAGGGCACCGATGGAAACCCAGCCAAACTATTAATGGGAGTCTAGGTTCCATCCTTTATCTTCCTTCTTGAGTCCTGCCCCCAGAAGGGTGAACTGAAACCAAGGCCACGAGCATGCTGGGTGACCTCCCACGTCCCAAATGCAAGATCAAGTGCTGTGAGGAGGAGGAAAGCCACGCTCTTCATTAAAGCAAATACCATTAGACACATGTCCCAGACAACAGACCGTTTTGACCCCAGCAAGCTTTTGGACTGCAAGGCAAATTCATTTTCCTCTTCTGAGGGCAGAAGAAGCAGATAATTTTTTCTAGGACGGGAGCCACTATCATGAATATGTATTCCTCAATGATAAAATCTGGATTAATAAATACGCACATGTACATATACGATTATTAATTCAATAAATATTTTGGCAGACCTGCTGTGTCTTGGGCAGTGCGTGTGCCTGTGTGTGTGCGCATGTGAGCTTGTGCACACGACATGCTTGTGACTTATTTCTCACCGTCTTTCTCTTGTTTAGAAACTGCCCGCCTTGGCTTCCAAAATCTTCATTGTTACCCTGTGATCCACCTTGGTGGTAGAATGTCACTCGGTGTCTCCTGGCTATTTTGTTATTTAAATGTTAGTCATCTAACCCCAGATGAGCCAATCAAAGGTTTGTCTAGAAAATTTAAGGGCAGAAACTGAGAAATGGGGTGCAGTTTGGTTGTGGAAGTCTGGAAGTGCTAGGAACATGCGAGGAAGTTTGGCTGAAATGGTGGCTGCCACGTGTTCTTATCAAGTGGATCAGAAAAACTAAAGGAGAGAAGGAAGGAGGGAGGGAAGAACAGGAGAGGGAGGAAGACAGAAAAACAGGGAGGGGAAAAAGAGAGGGAGAGCAAGCAGAGAAGAAAGAGGTCAAAAACCTCCTATGTGAGGGTTCTTTTCTCCAGCCCTTCCTGATACCTGCTAGAATTCCTTTCTTAAGCTCCTCATCATCTTTGTGATAAAATTTCCCTTTTGGCTCATTTACCTGAGTTATCAGTGCTACTTCACTGCTCCAACAGCCCCAGTTGCAATCCAACAAGCCCTTATTGACCCCAGCTGTATGCCATGGCTCGTGCTGGGTGCTGAGAATGCCCAGGACATAGATCTTGCTCCCAAAGCCTTGCAGTCAAGAGGAAGTAACCTGCTCAGAGATAATGGTTTAGCTCATGGGAAAGGACATGCCACTGGAAAACCTTTAAGATGGGAGAATGAAATCTTTAGAGGAGCAGGGGTCTGGGGGCTCTTCCCAAAGATGGTGATGCTTCCGCTGTGCCTTGGAGGACGAGGATGAGCCGTTGCTGGTTGGAAGAAGCTGTGCAGACTTGGAGGTGTGCAAAAGCAAGGCCTGAGTCACTGAGCAGGGTTTGCTTTGGCTGTATGGGAGGAATAATGGATTAGGAATTGGCCGGGCATGGTAGCTCCTCCCTGTAATCCTAGCACTCTGGGAGACTAAGGCGGGAAGATCACCTGAGGTCAGGAGTTGGAGACCAGCCTGAGCAAGAGTGAGACTCCCGTCTCTACTAAAAATAGAAAAAATTAGCTGGGCATGATGGTAAACACCTGTAGTCCCAGCTTCTTGTGAGGCTGAGGCAGGAGGATCGCTTGAGCTCCGGAGTTTGAGGCTGCTGTGAGCTAGGCTGAGGCCACGGCATTCTAGCCCAGCGACAGAGTGAGACTCTGTCTCAAAATATAAATAAAAGAGAAAAGGAATGGGCTAGGGCAGAAAGAGAAGCTGAAAGGAAAGTTCAGGGCAGAGCAGGAAGGACCTTGCAGGCAAGTTTAAAGCATGTGGACTTGACCCTGGTAGAGATTGTTGAGCGGGTCCTATTGCAGAAGTTGATAATGATGTTCCCAATCCATAGTAGATATCCCTGGAGAAAAGGAAAATATCTCAGTAAAATAGCAGGTATATCATTTTCTATTCCTCCAACTGGGATTATTTTCTGATTTGTAGATTTTCTAGAAGATTCATCTTGAAAAACCTAATACAAACATGCTGTTTCTTCTCCTTCGTTTGAATACGTTTTGATCAGCCAGAACTCTTCAAATTGAGTGATTTTTTGTATTTTTCAAGTAGGTATAAATAGTAAAAAACAGTACTGAGTACAAAAATCCAGAGAAGTCGGTGCGACGATAAATAAGTAATAGTAATAACAGCAGCAACAACCCTGGCTGGCCGCCGAGTGCCTGCCAGGTGCCAAGGACAGTGGCAGGTGCTGTGTTCGAGAGACAGATGTGGTAACATGATCAAACGGTGGCGGCGGCCGGGGGAGGGAGGACAGAGCTGGCCAGACCCACGTCCTGGCTCTGCCACTCGCTGACAGTGTGGGCTCATGTATGTCCATCCAATGGGGACAGCGAAAATAATTTCCTCATAGGGCTGTCAGGAGGATTCAGTGCAGTGCTTCAAGTTCAATGCCAGAACCCTGTTAGTGTTCAAGAAGTGTAAATTATTTGTTCCTTAAAATTAAGTAAAAGAAGATGATTGATGGGGGGGGGAGGGGAGGCAAACACTGATATATCTAAGGATAGATCTCTCAGCAGTATACCAATGCAGCTCAGATTCCATACATTTCTTTCGCTGCACAATCCAGTATGTTTATGTGACATGATGCATTAGTTGTAGACCACCTGAGGGGAAAACCGAGAAATAGGAACGCTGATGATGGCTCTTTCTGACTGATGTTGCGTCTTAAAATTCTATGATTTACTCCCTATTCTTAGTGGGTACAGATGTCTTTGATACAATGATTTGTATTATAATTTATTACTCCAATAAATATATATTGGAGAACACTTGGAAAAATAAAATTAATTTTAAAGTCTACTTTCCATGCTAATATTTTAGGGACTTTCCTTCTCGTCTCTTTTCGAAATACATAGTCATTCCACAAAGAATCGTGAATGCGCACACCAACACACACATACACACAATTTCGTACCTTTCAGTTCCGTTTTTCATTGTTATATAATGATTTAAAAACTTCCTTTGAGTTTTGTAACAATATTTCAAATATCTGCTCATATGCCTTTATACGGATGGTAAATAATTTACGTAACCGTTCCCCTGCATTGGCTATTTCTGTTGCTTCCAAACGATGACGAATTTGAATAGACACATGTTAACGCCATTAAGAATAAAAGGAAATTGTTCTTAAGCTGCCATAGTATATCGACAAACATGCAAACAAATTCAGACCTGGTATCACCAACATGAAAACTTTTATTGTCTGGAGACAATTTGAGAGACAACTATGACACTATAGCAATTCTTGTTCTTGTCCTCTTAAACAAAGAATGAGCCCAGGCTCTGCAGCCAGACATAGGCAGGGTCAGGATCCACCACTTTCTTGCTTTGACCTTGAACCCCTGCTTCACCTCTCTAAGCATGATTTTCTCATCTATAAAATGTGAATACCTTCGCATCCCTCACATGGTAGTTGTGAGATAAATTGCATTTGTTCCGCACCTGTGCGTCCTGAATCCAACATACATGGCACTCATTGTGCTAACCCTCATGGTACCTATGGGGCTGAACATCGTGCCTTCTGCAGAGAAAAAACCCTATGAAGACAGGAATGAGCCTCCTTCATATCTTTGGTGCCTAGCACAATGATGGTCACATAACAGGTGACTGGTGAGCAGTTATTGAACAAATGGCTAATTCTCCCTCCATATGAAACCTTGGAAACATTTAGTAATCATTTAGTCTTCTCGGGAAACTATGTGATCTGCATTCTCTACACTCGGCACTACAGTCATGCATGTGACCAAACTTCGATTGCAGAATATTTTCCACTAGAATGTAATTGTATTTATGGAAATTGTAATGTATCTTCAGCAAAACAAACCTCAGCTCCATTGTCCTGCGTAGAGTATGCCTAGAGAACAATAGACTTTCTTAGTAGAATGCCTCCCCACCCCCTGCATACATTGCTACAAAATGTCAAAGAAGGGGAAAAAGGGAGAGTAATTTTCCCAACAAAGCATCTCTACATGTGGGTGGTCAATGATGTTTACCTAAAATGGATTTGTGGCTGAAAAGAAAATTCTTATTTCCCAAAAGGTGAATCTCACTGAGGCTGAGTACAGAAATAAGTTGCACAACTTGATGGAAGGGAGTGGCAGGAGGGTGGGTGGGGCGGGGGGTGGAGGATATTTTTTAAATTTATCCCTGCCCCATGCAAACAAGAGCCAGGAAAGATTACATGTTTTCCCGTGACTCTGAGTTCTGCGGAGGCAGGAGACCATATCAATATCGAAATTGCAAATACTGGAACATTAGATTTGCTTTCTTCTCATAAGAAGCAGATTCCGTTGCCTTTTTCTCTTCTCTCTGCTGACAACGTGCATAAACACAGTCCAAGACGTGACTCTCTGTGGGCGCTGAGGGCCTTCCCGTCCATCGCCTCCTCTCCCCCAGCTCGGGGGGAGGACTGTCAGCAAAGGTGAGAGCCAGGAACATGCGCGCCAGATTCCTGTTAGTGCTTTCCCCACAAAGTTTTGAGCATTGAGGCAAAATCAACACCATCACTTTTTCCCTCCTGGAAAATAATCGGATCTCCAAAGCTGCTTGTGATCAGAAACCCTCTCTGCAGGGAGCAGGGCGATTATCCTTTTCAACACATCCGTGACTCACGTTGGGAGCATGTGTGTCCCAACCTGGGCTCCCACCAGCATCTGCGGGAGGCGTCGCCGGGATTCCCGAACTGGGCTCTGCGGAGAGGCAGGTCATTTATCCGGCCCGCGGGGTGTTTTTGCCGCCGCTGCCTGTCCTGCTTAGCAGCCGACTCGTCCCGGGCCCACAGTGCACATGTGTGGAATGTGCGCCGCGCTCTCCAACGGTCTGAGGGACAGTGAACTGGCCCCAAGTTTAAAAAGTTTGGGGACCCCTGCTGTGGAGCCCAGGTTTTCTCCTCTGCAGACATCAGCTGCGTGACCCTCCTGGCTGCCTTGCTGTGACCACACCACACAATCAGGCGGGACGACTGTGAGGGCCATTTTTTCTAACAGCACAGCTCTAAGGTGACAGTTTCAGCCCGAGGAATTGGCAAATGTTATTGGTAAAGGCTGAGGTCACAGAGAGCACGCTCTTGAGGTGTAAATCCACCTTCTCATTAGGAATTGCATAAGTAATCCACACGCAAGGGCAAGTCCACTGACAGTGGAGAATGGGTTGTTATCCTGTTTCTAAACACGCCCTTACTATTCGATCAGGGGACCTTGAGTGACGTCCCAGAACTTTCTTACTTAAGCTTCACCGTGTCTCAAACCTTTCATTTGTTCACCTGTAAAAAGGAAATAGTGGGCTTTGTCAGTTAAGTGATACAATTTATGTGAAATTGCCAAGCACAAGGCTGGGGCTGTAGTAGGTGCTTAAGAAAGAGCAAGGCAAGCGGAATCTGAACATTGACAAATCCAAACCTCCTTCAGAGCACAGGGCTCTCGAGGGCAGAGACGTTCCCGGACACGGCATATCAGGAAAGGAGAGTAACGAAGGTCTTCCAAGAGAGCCGCCTTTTAATGACATTCTGGGTACTTTGCACATAGTAACTTAGTTAACCCTCTCAACCACCCACCAAGGCAGGGTGCTGTACTCCCACTAATGAGGAAGCAAAATCAGAAAAGTTAGAAATTGACCAAACCATGCAGCTAAAGGAAGGAGCTGAGTTCAGAACTCAAGACTGTCTGACTTCAAAGCCCCGTGTCTCCTACCTAACCAGGTGAACAAAGCAAGCACAGGAGGGATCTCTAACCCCAACTTGGGATTCAGCAGGAAAAAGACTAAGAATGAGTCAGACCTCTAGGCTGGAATCCTAGCTTCACTGTTTACTGTCTCTGTGACTCAGCCCCTACCTATAAGATTGGGATAATGTCACCATTAGGCTGCATTGCCTCTTAGGGGCCAGATGCTGTTCTAAGTATTGACTCATTTACTCCTCGCCAAAACCCTAGGCGGTAAGGAGTGTCGCTATTCCCATTGCACACATAAGGAAGCTGAGTCACAAGAGAGGTTGAAAGTAAGTGGCCCGCAGACGCAAGAAAGCATGTGGCC